>WKFP01015424.1:177662-274196 GCA_011057875.1 Pterocles orientalis
GGTCCCGCCCGCGCCCGGCGGCGGGGAAGGCGGGCGGTGGAGGCGCCTCAGCGCCGGGGGGCGAAAGGCGGCAAAAGCGCCTGAGAGCCGGGGGGCGAAAGGCGGCAGAAGCGCCTGAGAGCCGGGGGGAGAGGCCCCGTGGGCGCTGGGGCACCGGGCCTGCCCCTCGCCGGGCGGAGGACAGCGGGCAGCCGGGGGCGAGGGGCCGCGCCTGAGGGGAGAAGGCTGGCGGAGGGGGGCTGGAACAGGCCACAGCGAGGAGCGCGGAGGGACGATGCCTGTCCCAGAGGGGCTGCCAGCCCTGAGCCCGAGCGCTCCCCGTCCCTCCTCCAGAGCTAACGCCTGAAGGAGGAGGCTCCGGCATCCATCCGCCCACAGTGCCGTGAAGTGAAGAGAGACGAGGATGAGTTTATCCCACACAAAGGAATATGGGGTTCTTCCCAACCTCCTCTAAAGGAAGGCAACCCAGCCAAGTCTCCCTGTTCCATCCCTTGTGCTGGAAAAAGACAGACAGGGACCAGAGGCTGTGTTGCCCCGGCAGGGAGCATGGCCTGTGCGATGGCCGCAGGACACGCCGTGTCCCTCTCGGCTGAGCACCAGCTGGATGTGCCCCCGGCCTGTGCACCCATAGGGAGCTCTTGTGCTTCTGCCTGAAGCTGGGTTCTCTGAGGGGTTGGTCTTGCACCTGTCTCCCTGACACCTCGCTACGTGAATCCCACAGCTCTTTTTTGCTGCTTTGAGGCTCATAAAACTGTACAGAATAGAGAAAAAAAGAGATATTAGGTCACCTAGTCAATTTCACAGGCCCAGGGAAGATTGTGCTTCACTTAATGTTTCCTTTTCCCTGATGTCAGCAGGTCACTTTCCCTTGGTCCTCCTTTGCTTGCTTTTTTTTTTCCTTAATCTCAGACTCTGCTGTTCAGGTGAGTTAGGGATGACAGCAGAAGCAGTTGGCTTTGCATTTGCAAAATAATCAATCAGTGCTGCTGGTTGTAGCTTCATGTAAGTATCGAGATGTAAGTCGGTGGCAGATTACTGCACTTACAGAATCACAGAATGGTTGGGGTTGGAAGGGACCTTAAAGATCATCTAGTTCCAACTCACTTATGCTAGTAACATCAGAGATGCAAACCGCTGTTGAAGGAAGCCAAAGGCTCAGGTGAAGAACAGGGCATCGCATTCATGATGCAGGAGCATAACATACGCCTTTAGCAGCATATATGTGACTCCTGCTTACTCCTAGGTGCGTGCATTAGTTGCTACATGTTGCATGTTCCTTTATGAAAATCATGCCCAGAAGATGGAATCTGTTCCAGTTCAGGCAGGGGTAGGAATCAGGCTGCGGAGTCGCTGGTAATGTTCCTTGTTTAGATTGAGATGGCAGTTGTCACTTTGTCCGTCTATCTAAAGAACTGGTTATCTGTAGTGATAGGTGGGGTATAAATACCATCTTTATACCTATAGCACTCCTCAAGTTCAAAGCTCTCTACAAATATTACCTATGAATTCCTGTAAACATCCCCATGAAGCATGATTGTATTCTTCTCTTACAGATGTGGAAGCTTACAAAATCAAGGAAAGCAACTGGCCCAGCTCACCTAGGCAGGCAGTTTGAGACTCAGCATTAAGAACATGAGCAACAGTCCAGCTTTACTGTAGAGCACTCATCTCTCAGGTGTCCTTTGGTAAGCATAGCAGATCTGAAAGCTACAGACAGGTACGTGAAGTTCAGATACTCAAGATAGTTGTGAAAAGCATGTTCCTATAGGCAAATAATTTCTCTTTCTGGTTGCAAACTACCTGTCTTTCCCCATTCTACCTACCTCCAGCCCATTTCTAACACGTTCTGCTTGAAGTCCTACTGTCCTCTTTTTTTGTGTGTGTGCTCTCCTGGTGGTCCTACTTCTTCTGGTTCACTTGCTCTCACAAAGTTCTTCTCTCCATCCCTGCAGCTGTGTATTCCAGGGTGACTGCCACCTGCCACACTGCCAGCTGATGATGTACTGAAAAAAATTATGAAAGAAATTATGTTTACCACTATAGATGTTAGGACAAGAGAAGAGATAAAATAGCTGTGAATAAAGGTGGCATGTGTCAGAATCTCATTTTCATACACAGCCGGTAGGGTGGGTACCTCATCTCCAATAAAATGGTGCTTCACAGCCTCATTTCAAAATGGAGACAAAAATAAATTTTCATTATCACCCATATTTTGCTTCCTGAAGCCCCTAATATACATGTTTGTTGTTATTAGTATTATTATAATTTAAATGCACACTTTGCTTTTTGCTTAGGGAGTTAATCTCATGGTATTATTTGCAGATACAAACGGTACAGCAGCTGTCCCATATAGATTTTGGAGAAACCCAGAGAGACCTCATCTCAGTTTATCTTTCTTACAATGAACCCAGTGTGTCTTAGGAAAAAAAGGTAGGAGCTTAGTTGGCTTTATGTGGATATTAATGCCATGCAAATAGTTTATATACTTTGCTAGGGATGCTCAGTGACTTGAGTTAATGAGTTCCATGGTAACCGAGGTCATACCAGATGCTTTCCCAAACCTTCTCTAACTAAATACAAACAAGACTTTGCAGGATAATCAGAGCTTCATGTTTAGATGATTTATAGTGTTCTGGGACACTAGGGGATTCTGAGTACTATCTACCTGAGCAGGAGAAGGTAATGATTTATAATTAGCTAATGTGTTCTCATTGTAATGCCTAATAGTGAATTAGAAAAATGCTATGGAATTTGGGACACCGCGTTCTCACCGAGCTGTCTGATGTTACTAGGCTAAACTCATAGTGTTAGCATAAAGTCATGGCAAAATCTGCACCAGGATTCTGTGGCTCAAGCTTCACCCTAACTGCGCAAAGCTGACTTTATAACTTTTGTCATTCCTATTTCTAATTGCAAGAGAGAAGCTCAGGCAGTGAGTTTCTAAAAATCATTGTGCTTCTCCCAATACCAAACTAATGCCAATAAATGCATTACCAGTTATGTCTTACAGCCTTTTTTTTTTGTTTGCTTGTTTTATACTGGTTATTTCTTCATAAAAACAAAGGAGACACAATTAACTTTTTGTGAATAGCAGCATTTTCATTAGCTAAACTGATTAATTCTACAATAGTTAACAAAGTGATAGTGGGGACAGGCAGAAGCAAAGATGAAAAGGGATTCAGATAGAAGGAGTCAAGGGGAAAGTACAGTGTCAAAAGAGGGAAAATGAATACAGACATTAGAGCTTCATACATTTTGGAAAATAGGTCAAAAGGACATCTAGTTAAGGTTTTATTATATTATGAGTGGGCATAGAACAAACTATTGAAGCTCTCCTGTTTACCTTTCATTACCATGCAGTGAGAGAGACATAAAATGAAATTAAAAGGCAGCAGACAAGAGACAGTTTAACAGAAATATTCTGCTACGCAGTTTATAGCTAATCTATAAAGCTGTCTTCTACACAGTATTCTTGGCAAAAGTAATTGTTTTTAAAAGTTTCAAATTTTATGTGAATTAGGATAAATGCATTAGACTAACTAGTAGAAAGCTGTTGGGATTAATATTCAGAATTCATGGCAAAAAGTAGCTCCTGCATGCCTCAAGAAAGACCTATTCTTCTTATGCATGATGCGAGTTTACAGCATGTCTATCATTCTCTGGAAGTTTTTGTACTAGCCAGCATTAGAGACAAGGTAGGAGACTACCTGAAGCATTCATTTGTTGTCATTATTTTTTTCTAAGAACAGTTAACAGGCGAAATCCTGGAATCACAGAAATGTATGGTAGGTTTATTAACCTGTCATCAGAGCCAGGGTTTTACCCAATACATCCTGGCAGAATAATATGGTCTTGCACACAGGAATGGGTTCTTGTACACGGAAGGATGATCAAGATTTGTATAGGAACAGGATCAAAGAGGAAACTTGTGACAAATAAAAGTCATTATTCCATTTCTGGAGTCTAATTCAACTTTAGGGAGCTGAAGCAAATACATGCAGCAACTTTTATCAGAACTGACCATGGACTGTTCCAGTAATAACCTGTATATATTACAGTTGCACAACTAAGACACAAATGTGGAAACAGTCAGCACGTACAAATGTCTTCATTTTTCTGGGGTTTGTGGTATCTTCGGGATACATACTTCTAATTCTTCTAAGAGCTACGGTGCTGGTGGAAATGTAGTGTTATTATAGTCCCATAATGTCAGAAACAATTTATGTTACCTTCTGCTTTCTGATTAACTGTACACTAGGCACTGCTGGCATAACACAGCCCTGCAATTCTTATTTAAACCTGTGCTTTTGCTGTGCTCATCTATATTTATTACGTAAGGAAATAGTAAATCAAATAAAAAAGTAATGGTTTCCCCTATATACTGTTAATAAAGTGAATCCTCTCTATCTTTTTGGTTTGTACCTATGAATGCAATTTTCAAGCAATCTTGGAAGTTACATCCAGTTCATACCCACTTCAGCTGTGCAAGATCTGACCACTGAATATTTGATTTCTATATATAATTACTGAAATATATTATTCTTAAAGACAATCTCTTTTAGCCCTAAGTAGTGAATAATCACTTCATGTGATTGTTTGCCAATCAAGAGCCTATTTTCCTCCCAGTGTGTGTCTATATTGCCATAACTCACCTCATCTCGGTTCAAATCTGCAGTAGTGTCTTTTAATTAAAATGTCTTTGGAAAACAGCACGTAGATTCTTAGAAATGGATGTTTAGAAAAAAGGAATCTACATTTTTTATGGAAGTTTTAAGGATTCCAGATTTGTTCTGTTCCACTTGATCAGACAGATTTCTACCCTCCCCTAAGCCAGCAGTCTGGTAGGTACAAAGTTCTAAGAGTTATGCAGGAAACTGACATTCAGTTCTCTGCTAATTTTAGAGAACCTGTTTTATGTCTGGAGTGAGCTTTTGCAGCACTAGGGTATGGAATCAACTCACTCTCTTTTTTTAGAGTTTGTTCAATTCATATAAATAAAGTACTGGTTAATATGGGAAGGGAATTAGACAGAAAAGGAACTTTAAGCTGCATCTTGCTTAGTCCTGGGGAATATGTTGTCTGTGGAGTGTTGGTCTCTCCCTTGCTTTGTCTTCCATGAAAAGAAAGCATTTCCTTAGAAGAAAGAGGTACGTAAAGCATACCTGGTAAGAATGAGCAGCTCTGGTACTTTAAGACCCGGTTTTTTTTTCTCACTTAGAGACCTACCTAACCTACCATGCACTTCCAACAGCATCTCAAGGTCTAAAAAGACAATAAATGGAAGAAAAACACCAAGGATGCTTGCAAACTGTCAATACAGAGAATTTACAGAATAGTCCAGAATCTGAGAAGACAATAGAGAAGAATCATAGGAAGAGAGAGATATCCTATTGCAACATCACAGTCTAACCCCCAGGCTGGAGATTTTGATCCCTGTATACTAAAAGATTTAATGCAGAGTCTTTAAATCATATTTTGTCGTACTGTGAAGGACTTGCATTGTCCATCTGCACAGAGATGGATTTCACCTAACATGATTTGTTTTATTGATTTCGGTCGGATTAACCGAGAGTACAAAGGTGGCTACAGTTGTACACTTACATTGATGTGAATAACACAATGTGGTTCTGATAATCTGCAGTGTTCGGGAGACAAGCAAATCCTTCATAAACCCCGTGGCTTGTTTGAAAAGATCTGATATTAACAATATAGCCAATGTTAACAGAAGTGTTCTCATGCTTTATGAAACTTCCATTCCTGATTAAAAGTTGTTTGGCTTCGTAAGTCACGCCTCGTAGCAATTGTGCTGGATCTTGATAATTACAGTATAAAACTGACGGACTATTTGATTGCTCTTTCAGCACAACACAAGGCGTAAGAAGGAAAAAACAATTGCAGAAGGGTTTTGTAATAGCAATTCTCACCTTATATCAATTTGAAGAGTCTTAAGCACTTTCCAGTAGATCTGCAGTAGTCCTTATATAGCAAATTGAAGTCTACTCACAATAGATTTACTCTCTTTAATTGCCTTTTGTCTTCAGAAGTAGCCCATGAGTCCTAAGGAGTCCACAGACCTGATTTGCAGGAAAAGAGATATTTATTTATTATCGCCTGTTAAATGTTTTAGGATCAGCTTATCTTGAAGCTACTCTTGAACACGTAAACTGCTAGAATCCTGTTTTGAGTTCTGTTGTGCTCATAAGCACTCCATAATAACTAAGTACTCAAGCACTAACATGAAGGTAAGATCACTGCTATCACTGAATGTCTATTTTTGGGAACTTTGTCTAACCCATGATGTTGTTGGAGCATCCTACTTTTGATGACGAAGCTCTATATTGTATATACAACCATTACTTTCAGTAAGTTTGAAAGCAGGCATCACAGTGTAACTGACCCGGACAAAGTAAGGAAGAGGCACCCGGCTACCTGGTACTCATAGTCCTACAGTTCTTAGCGTTGCTTTTCAAAATATACTGGACCAAATCCTCATCCAGTGTAAAGCACCTTAGACCAATGGAATAAGATCTACTGTGGAGTAGGATAAATGGACTCTTCTTGACTTTCCTGCACTGTAAATGCAATTATTGTCTTGTGCATGGCAGAAAGATGCTGATGAAAGTTTGCACACCAATTTGATTTTACTCTTTTCAGCCTTCCACGTGTATTGTTTAGGAATGAGGTATCAGACTCCACAATCCTTCTGGGCATTCCTTAGTACTAAAGTTTAGGCAGAAATTTCCTTTTATTTAAAAATTATTCTATAATCTTGAATTTAAAATTTGTTTTTTTACTGTATAACTTAGCTGCATGTGTACCCCCTGGAGAATCATGTTTCAAGAGTGAAAAATTAGCTGAAAAAAAAGCACTCTGATTTTTGTTGCTTCAAATTATGTAAATAAATCCTGAAGTACTTTTTTATTCTTAAATTATTCTTTTATATTGCTTTCTAAACATTAGAGATGTTCCCCTTCTACCGGAGGCCCCTCTAGTACTACAGAGAACTGTTTAAAACATCAAAGCATAACTGGGCGCTCAATCTCAGATAATAATTTGTGTATCTTAACAAATGCAAAACAATAAATGTAAATCAAGTCAAATCCTTCCTTTCTGTGAGTCAGATGCTATTTCTTTGGTACTTGTGATGCAGTAGCCTAGAGTTTAATCTGAAAACCATTACATTCGTTAAGCATCATTCTATTGACTTCAATGGCCTTTGAATAAAGCTAATAGCCTATTTTGTTCCTATATATCCATAGTGTGGAGGTGCAAGGGAGGCTAGGGAACAACAGGAAAAGCAGGACTAGAATTGTTTTGTTTAAAACAACTCATAAGCTGTTTGTTCTTCATACATCAGAAACTATAAAATAAAAGACCATTAAGTTTTGGGGTTTTTTTTGGAAGAAGGTGGCAGAGAGGGGGAAGGTGGAAGAGAGGTCGCCTTATAGTTCTACCTTGAATCCTGTTTACATAGAAATCATTCTTTTTCAGAAACAGTAGCTCTGCCTCCTGTACCTAGGTTATGACACACTGAGCAGCATCCAACTCCACAATCACTTTCATGGTGATTAACCCGTTAATTAAATCTCTAAAAGCAAGACAATTCAGAATTGTCCTTAATATCTTCTTCTTAATCGGCTGTGCGCAGTTATCAGAAGGGTTAGCTAATTAGTGGCCAGTCTTACACAAGGTTTCTTTGGGGCTGTAATACTTTAAGTGTGATGTAGTGAGTTCAGGAGGAAATGCAAACACATAATTTTAGACTTAACTTTGAAATTTCTTGCTTTTGTATTGCAAAGCAGACCTTACACATTACTTTGACATATTGGTGTTATTTGCAATATAATCTTGTATAATAATTAACTCCAACTGATCCACTGCAGTGCTTTAGCAAAGTATCGGGACCTATTAAATTGGACCATGAATACACAGTTGCTTTCCTTATTTCTAACATAATTATGCTGTTGAAGAAAAAAAAAGCAGATTAATGGAAAGGCGTTTCTAAATAGGGCTCCTTGGTGCTGTAAATTTCTGGAGTGCTGTTATAAGGTTTTTAAGTATTAAGTATATATGAAAAGCGACATGCTGGAAATTTTTTGGAAAGCACTTGTTTCTATTATTCTTTAGGGAAACATTCTGCTGTCAAAGGTGAAATCCAGTGACAGCAGCACCAAAGGGTATGTTTTCACTGCAAGTTTATTCATAGCATAAGGGCCACCCCATTGCACCCAGCACCACACAATGCCTTATGCCTAGTTACACGTGAACTTTGAACCTGGCTTTGCCGTTACAGCTGAATTCAACTTCTAAGCACATCAGGACTTTTAAAGTTTCCAGTGAGGAGTTTGGCTTTAAGGCACACATGAAGTGTCAAAATATCTGTGCTAAGCAAGGAGACAGCGCATTATTCTAATTCTATATGAATTGGACCATAATCACCCCAGTTTTTCAAGATGGACCCTGGACCCTGTAGTTTCTGAATCATTTGTCTCCCACGTGGCTTTTGCTAGAAGCTACCTGCCAGTTTATATACCTCTGCTCAGCATTTGACCCTTCATTCCACATGCTACATCTCTTTTTGCAGAAGAATGCTGAAGGATGTCACCTCAGCGGGCTGCATTGTTGTAAATGCAACAACAGCTAGCTGTAAAATATGGCTCAGAGTGCCAGGAGCCCTCTCGGCAAATCTGTGTGTGGATAAATGATAACAATCAGCCCAGTGACGTTGCCCTAACAGGTCAGTTCATGTATGATTTTTGGGGAGAGGACCCTACCTGGCTGGGAAAAAGAGGCTTGGGGATAACGCTGTAATTCAGAGGATGAAACTAATTCAGAAAAGGCAGAATATGTTCTAGAAAACTCCATGAGTCAATATATAAAGAAACTCAAGTCAGTGACAATTAGCATCCTGAGAAATCCCCCTGCAGACCTACTGTCAAACCCAAGTAAATGTCAGGCCATGATGGACGTTTCCACATAGAATATGTGAGTGTGGTCATGTACTCCAGATACATTCTGCTGTTGTAGCTCAGGCCACAGCCTCCTTGACTGCAGCATGAGCTTCGCTCAAGCTAAACCAGCCATTTCACGTTGGAAATGACATTGGGAACTTCGTAAGTGCTGAGATTTGTTTTTAAAGCAAGACCAGAATCCAGCTGTTTCACTTGTTCTCAGTGAATGCATTTTCCATACTTTGCACAATAATGAACCAAAAGTCAACTAATTTCTGCATATTTTCAGTATACAATATATGTACCAGTTTTTTTGAAAGACATTATTCCCGTAGTTCTCATATTTACAGAGTCATTTGCTGAAATAGCAGTCCCCATAACTTTATACTCACGTATGCCTTGATTATGGTACATTTCAAATAAGCTGATAGTGATCTTCTAAAATAGATACATGAAAATAATTTTCTCAGAACTATAGCTGTAAGCTAAAAACACAAGGATCAGCTGACGGCACTTTTCACATCCATCAGCAACATTCCTTTTTGATGACAAAACGCAACTAAAATTTCCAAAATCGGTTCATCAGGGAAGATCTACTCGCCCCATTTAGTTGGTGTTCATCAAAAAGTTGAATTCGTGAGGCTCTGGAACATACAAAACCACTTAGGCTACTCAGGCCAAAGTGAAACTGAATGGCAGCTCTTCGTAGCGATGGCATCTTTCAAAGCTCACAGACTACCTCAAGGTCATCAGACCATTAAGCCTAGAAATATAAGGATGTAGCCTTGAGATAAAGTTTTGGTCCCATGCACACTGAATAAGAAACCCTTACTGACATCAGCGGACATCAGACTGGACTCCAAGTCTTCAGATCACAAACACAAAAAGAAGGAGGAAATACTACTCTAAATGTATTTTGATTAGGCTGTGGTCATCGCATCTTAAAAACATGCAGTACATCTATGTGTACATTCTGCATAGCAGGAAATATGTTTCTGATTCAGAAGGCTGAATGCTTCCAACTGACGCAGTAATTAAATACTTCCCAGCAGCTTTGTAAAAGCAGCATTGTGGAGTCCTGTGTATCTCTTGATTACTTGCACCAAACATATTCCTTTAAAAATGCACTTTCCAGCTCTCAGTTCTGTAAACTCATTTGGGGCCCTGAGAGTCGAGTCCTATTCTTTCCCTTCCCAATCTCACAACCAAGGACACTCTTTAAAGGCTAGACAAGGCCTTCCATGGTTTGTGCATGGTGTCACTGCCTCCTAATTGCACCCCCAGCGATGGCTTTGCAGCCTGAAGCCCACCAGTGGGGTTTATCAAGTGTAACATGCTGAAACTTCGGAAACTTTCAATCCTGTTGAAGCTGCTCATAAGAATGCAGCTTGCACGTGCAAGCGATGTTGGCACTTTCTGAAAAACAGAAGCAAGAGAGCAATGAAAGCCTATTCTTGGCACAAAAGCCAACCTAACTGATGCTTAAAAAAGTGAGCAGGACTGCTGAGTGAGAAAGTGCAATAAACAGATTCCCCACTCTGGGCAAAACTGCTCAGGTAGGGGTTAGCGTGTATTTCAGCTCTATGGCTTTTCTTTCTGTTCAGGAAATGATTTGTACTCTAGCTGAAAAAATGATTTGGAGATGAAAGGTAGTTTTATCACAAAAGGAGCTCTGTTGTTCCAGGTGCAGCATGGAAAGGAAAGCTGTTTCACACAGACACGATAATGTTCCACACCTCTGGATTCACTTCGTTAGACAACAGTCAATATCCTCCCCAACCTTCATCCCCCTGCCCTAATGTTTTTCAGTGTTTCAAAGACATTGATAGGTATTCTCTAAAAAGGCCATTTTCCCCAAAAAAATTAAAAAAAAATTTGAGCCAAATAACTGCAAATTTTGTGAGTGTACTTCCATCCTCAGTAGATTTTTCTGCTGAAGAAAGGATTACAGACCTGAGGATCTGGCCCTGCAGTTCACATGCAGAGTACTGAAATCATACCATAACAGTTTAGGAAGCCAAAAAGGATATAGACACAAGCAAAGGGTAGTTAATATTTAAATATTTTGGTTGTTCAGCTATAAATTCAGACATTAAGCACAGATTAACTGGATTTGGAGCTATAGAAGTGACTGTAAGGCAGCAAGGTCAGGCCTGAATGAAATGACTAGAAATCGATCAAATGTGTGAAGTACTATGGGGGAACAGGGCAGTTAATCATTTCAAAACTTTTCTCTGTAAAATGTACTGTACGTGATCGATGACAGAAGAGATAATAAAACAAGCAGACTGTACCTCTGTTCCATACATAAATATGCCAGAATGGTGTTTGGTTTTATTCATTCAGCAAAATTTGGGTTGCTAATTAATGACGCTTTGATCTGAAGGTAGAAAAGTTAGCTCTGGGAGCCTAGGGAGGGACTGCACTTCATTTACACTTCTAAAAACCTATATGGATGTGAGGTACGTCTGCTTTGGGTGCGAGAAATGCTAACTGCTCCGCATCCGTTTATTGGCAGTGGGATATGCATTTACAAGCCCCTTTTGCCTGCTAGCCCCAAGGGATTAACAATGCACCAATTCTTTGAGCCTCAGGGCCTGATTCTGTATCGCTGAAGTCAATAGAAACTTTGTCATTGACCTCGATGTGCACAGGCTCAAACCCTCAAAGAACACATTATGTGATACACTTTTTTTTTAAAAAAAAAGGCTTAGCAGTTTTGTGTTTGCTGAACCAGGGGTGACTGGCTGACTGATATAAAGAACCTGAAATAGAGAGGTGAAAAACAAACTCTGATTCCCCAGTTAGGCAACTGGCTACATCTGAACACAGTTTAAAAGCAGAATAACCGCACTGAGTAGCTGCATTTTGCATTACATTTAAACTGTGAATAATACCTCCTGAAATCAAGTGTCTAATTTAGGAACCTGAAAACAATATAAATCAGTGAAAGCAGCAGAAGCTCTATAACTCTGAGAAGCCTGGTTACTTGGTGGTGAGATACAGATGCAGGAGCCTATAGGTAAGCAGGTCTGGATGAGAGAATTTTCAGCACTGTACACCTGGAGTGGCTCTTCTCATTTCTCTGACATTCCTTCATCTGCCTCCAGGAGACCATCTCTTACATGACACAGTCACATAAACATGATAAACTTTACTAAGAGGAACTGTTTACCACTGTATTCTGGGATGTAAGAAAGTTAATGACTGCATGGAATAAAATACATACTTTGTAACCACATATAGTCCATGGCTGTGCTTTCCCCTTCTAGCTTCAGCATTAATAAGAAACTCTTTCAGTTTTCCAAAACATAATCTATAAATGGAACAGCAGGGCCTGCATATACATATTCACGTGAAAAATCCTCCAGCGGAATTAAAGGCAATAGTACTATTCATCTTCCTTCCATATTGAATGGATGAGGTACCAGCTCCCTAGGTTTTGTAAGCGTTACTGGTCACCCCAGTCACATACCGTTGTTTCTGATCCATATCTGCGTGATTTGCAAACACACCAGCTCTTTCAGCTTTGTGAATACTTCCAGTGAGAATGCTTATTTGCTCAAATCCTTGTAATATCTTATTTACCAAAAACAGTCTTGGGGGAAATAAAATTTATTCTGTCACTGCTGTGTGTAAAAGGGGAAAGGAAGCCTTCACTAGTAATTCCAGACAAAAGCTGAGCACACAGCAAATGCACTATGTAGAGGGGGGAGGACGCTGCAGAAGTCTCCTCGTACTCGTAGGGGTTAGAGAATCATCTCCCAGACACAAAGACCTTTTGTAATACCAAACCCCAAAACATTTTCTCAAAAGTCGGTACGATTATCACATCTTAGCGGTGCAGAATTTTTAATGCTGAGCAGCTAGTACATTTTATGAATTCATCACTTTGCTGTCGAACACTGGCATGCACTGATAGCTGGGCACAAAAAGCTCCAGCGCCGTACAGAAGTGGCATTCAGCCTTTGACAAGCGAAGAGCTACTTTGTCATCAAACAGAGGCTCAAAAAAACACGAAAGAATGAACCGCATTTAAAATAGAGAAATGCGCGCAGGCAGTTTATGCGAGAGTTAATACACTGCTTCAAACAAGTTGGGAAAATCTCCAGCCAGAACAGTGTTTTTCAGAGCACAGCCGAGGACCCAGACTCATTGGCTATCTGTCACCAGGCTCAGAAGACCGGTTCTGTATAAGTCAATGCAGTCCATATGTGTGTGGGCGCGCTCACACCTCTATTTTTTGTTTCAAATTGCCTGGGGGCAGCTGCCATATCACCTTCAAGACACCATGTGATGTCTTAATCAAATGTTAGAAGGGAGCTTGAAGCAGCTCAGGAGCCACGAATGGGATACAGGATGCTGAGATGCTGAAAAATGACATCACCACTATAGCAATGTTTAGCTTCATTTTTTCTTGCCCTTTGCATGCTTTTCTTAGGTAGGATGCTCTCTTTATTGCTTATTTCTTCTGAACTGATACGGAAAGAAGAAAGAAATACTTGTTAAGCAAGATTGGGGTTTTCATAGGAAACTTTTAGTATATTTTATATGTCTTTATGCTGTCCAGCTGCCTGGATTAGAATAGCAACTGAACAGAAACATGAGAGTGCTACATGCTAATTGTCTCTAAAGTTTAGGAGCATACATTTCTGCCATTTTTCAAGTATGGATTTTGGTTACAACCCAACCTTGTCATCCTTTCGTATGCAAACTTCCCACTGGGATCAGTGGGACTTCTGAATATTTAAGAAATACATGGGAACTTGTTATTTTTTCTCTTCAGTTTCTAAACTGCTAGTGGAAAATTGTGTCAACTAGAGAGAAAGAGAGGGAAGGAGGAGAATATGAGGAAGTGTGAACAGAGCTAGATAATGCTGTGTGCCAAATGCTTCCCAGTCAGCCCCTTGGCATGCTGCTAGAATGTCGGAACTGCAGCCAGGAGCGTTACATTTGCAAGTGCAATATCTGCAGTCCCTGATGAGTAAGTTTTCAAAGACAAATCCCATTCACAAATACCATTACAAATAACAAATACTGTTGCAATATTTGAGCGTATTTACACAAACACACAGAGAATTTTTCTTACTCTTCTTTCAAAAAACGGAACAAAGTATGTTCCGAATTCTCTTTACTGAAATATTTATGCCAAGTCTGAATGGGTGAAGGGCACATTTTTAGTACCCAAGGTCTCTATAAGATAAACATGAAACTCTAGCACAGCTGGTGCTTGACAGTGGATGTATTTGTCTCTTGGAATTTTGTGTTAAGGATATTCCTTCATTAGTAAAAGAACCTTTTTAGTATTCACTCTCAGATTGCTTTTACTACTTGGTTCAAGGCAGTGCTTATTACTAAATACGTTATCTTAACATAGTAAGTTCCACCAAATCTTAATTGTTAGCTTTCAAACATCATGATTTCACCTTTTGATCCTAGAAGAGAATTGCTTCTGGAAAAGGGAAAGAACTTTTATAACTTGACTGGAAAAGACTGATTTGTCTGCCTTATTATTATTATTATAGTTTCCACAAAATAATTTTTTTCCTAGCTAAAAATGCACGGGTTTATTCTATAAGGAAGCTGTGTATGCTGCCTGATCCAGTACATAGTTTGATCCTGCTAGCTTCATGCCAACCATTGCCATTTTATTACTGTCCAAATGACACATGACAAGACAGAAGTGTCACTTAAAATACATTACAAAGAGTTCTCTAGCTATCTTTGAGATTTATTACTGTGTTGAGTTAAATTGCATTTTTAGTGACAACACTGCAAAGGACTCCAGAAGATTTGAAAGAATACAGTCAGTCTATGGAGGAGAAGCATACATTACTGTGAGTGTGGGAAAGAAAAACTGAACTTGTATCATCAACCTGTATTTTAGAACCATTTCACAATGAGACAGAATTTCGGCTCTTTTGGTACTGAGATAAATAGTTTATATAGCTAAAACATTACTGGTCTCTACTACAGGGAAAAGTCAAGTACTTCAACTAGTCCTTTCTGTTGTTGTAACCATTAATTCATACGGAATCAAATACCTTTCACTGCTTGAGTGACGACAGTCTCTAGCAGTACTGAGATAATACAATTAGTACTCTCTTACTATACTGAGTTGCGAAATTTGAATTCAAACCAAGACTTCAAAATCCTTTATATGCAAAACCATACAGAGTTACGTTGGATTAGATGCAGCAAATACCCCTTCTTTGAACATAGCTTTTGTCAAAAACTGAGAGAGAGAGTTCTCTGGGAACTTCAGCTAAATAAAGCAGGTATAGAGCAGCTGAAGTAAAGGACCTTTGGTCATCCAGTGATTGTTTAATACTTGGTTTTACATGGTGCCTTCTTTCATTTTTTTGTAGCCTTTTCCCCAGCCCAAAGCCAAACAGCAGTTATCACCTGTCTGGTTTTGCACTGACATTGTTCACTTTGTGCCTTTACTTTGTTCCCGCTTGTCTTGTCTCCTCACGTACCTATGTCTGTGTTTCAAGAGGCTAGCAAAAGAGGACCTTCTACTTGGTCCTGGAGCTCCTACCATCATTAACACAATTAATAGCAATCTGGTAAAATGATCTTCTGTAGTCAGTGAAGGCTTGCAAACATTTTAGGAACCACTGTCTTTGCAACTGAATCTCACTAATGTAACCTCAAATAAGGACACAAAATAGATGGCACAAAAAGCACGAGTGAACCTTCACTTTGCTGCAAGAACACAAACAAGCTGGTTTTACTCTTCAGGAGCAGAGGGAAGGATGTGCGTGCTTTCCTTCCTCTTCCGGTTAGATAAGGCATCGTGCACAGGGAAACAGGAGCTGTTCTTTTTCCTCTGCCCTGGCTCTGGATTGTCACCCTTCTCTGACAGTGTCTCTGTGAGATCTGAGCAGCTGGCTGACAGCTTGGTGAATGTGGTTATGGTCGGTAACAAAAAGGAATTGGTCTCCCTGTGAAAAGCTCCTACAAACCCCCCTGTGTCCAGTCTAAATGTGTTTCATTTTATTATGTCAGGACATAATAAAATTTTTACTTGTGTTAATTTTAGCTGGTTTATTTGCCAAGTCCTTTGAAGTGGGTTTTTCTCTGGTTTTCTGAGCAAGCTCACATGGTTCATTCCTCAGGGTTGCTTCTTGTAGAAAGGTGGAGTTTTCTCAGTGTGAATGGTTCGCACAAGGTGCACTTGCATGTTGAGACCGATTCTTAACTGAGATGTTTCATGAGATTAAAGCATGTAGAAGCTTAGGTCAGATGCTGATGGCAAGGTTGAAGACTATGATGGTAGTTTTGAATTAATGATGCTCACCGTTGGTCAATCTTTTTACAGGCAAAAAGCTTTTTGAACCTGTCTGTTACTGAACCCACAAGGAACTTCAGCAGTCCAGAACAGTTTTTGCATCTCAGAAGATATCTATGGCTTAGCCTTGTTATAGGTTGTACACTGAGTTTGCTCCAGGGGATTTTTTTATGCTGCCTCTGCAAAACAATTTTTTGCTCCAGCAGCTTCCAAACTTAAATTTTAGCCTACAGCACCCAGTCCACAAAACACAGGACTAACATGCAACTCGGAAGAAGATCAAAGAAACAGTAATTTGGGATTCATTCACAATTATCTTATGCTCTTAAAGGCAATGGGACTTAATACTGGTTGAAAACTGTAGAAAAGGGCTCTTGGGAGAACAATTTTAGTACATCCCAGGTGTAACAGCATTGAAGTCAACAGTTATAACAGTTTTGAACTGACTCCAATATGTTTATTCTGTAGAGAAAGTTTTCTCACACTGTAAATCGTTGAAAGATTAGTATTAATCTGACTGAAATGTCCCGAGCCATCCAATTCTCTGGTTAATTCTATTAGGCAGAATTTTCCACATGCTAGTTTGAAATGTTATCATGTGATGACAAATGTAAGCTTTTTTATTGGATTTATGTAAATCCTTTCTTCACTGAAGCTGCTGGAAGGGTTCCGCAGTTGCTTATAGGATCCACACACTGAAAAGCATCACAAATACCTTGTAAGAGACTGGCTTTTCTTCAGAAAGTCCAGGATTGAGAACAACTGTTTTGGATCCATGCAGAATTCCAACCCTTTTTCCTATTCACATGAGATGGCAGAAGGCTTTCTACCCGAGCACCATCTTTAGCGCTGTCTGCTCTTAAGAAAGCAATGCACTTTCAGAGAGAAACCAGGAGTGAAAAGAACACGTTTAAAGCTCTGCTTGTCTTAGCTCTTTTATTTTTTAGATTGATTTTATTTTATTTAGATTGTACAAACTTTAAAGGGTTCTCATCCAAATGGCTTTCATTTGTTGTAGTTTCTGTTTGAGAATCAGCAGATGAAAAAACTCAGTCCTTCCCACTATACAGGTAAGCATGTGGGACAGAAGGAACAAGGAAATTCTGTCTGGAGTTCCATACCTGGAGACCAGAATAATTAGATTCTTTGATCTCAGAAAGGTCATTAAAAAAAAAAAAAAGCCAACACTGAAATTGTCCGCTTTTTAGCATAGTCCCTTGTTTTATTTTTTTTCAGTTCATTACTGAAAACTGTGCTCCAGTTTGACATCCCAGGGCTCAACTACAATACATACAATGGATAACTAGTGCTACTTGCCTTCGAGCACAGGAGTAGACCCATTGGTTGCAGTGGGGCTACTCGCACTTGAAGTCAATCATATACTAAAGTGCTTTGCTGGACTGAGGCCTCCATATCTGGGATGAATAAGCTTTTCATCAATGAATTTGCCAAGTCTCCTTCCTAAAGGTCAAAGAAAAAGCCTCTTCTATTTCCTGCTGAACTTGGTGGACCTTTTAAAACAGATTATATTCATTTTTGTTATATGTACTACAGATATGGAACATAAGTTGATCTGAGTCAACAGGAGACTCAAGAAAATAGTCATAGGGTCATAGGGAAGTACGAAAGCTAATTACGATACCTTAGATCTAGAAAGTTTTGTATAATTTCTTTGTTCTTATTTATTTAGTTGTTTTTAATTCAAAGGCAATGTTCTGTTTGGATGTGGAGATTCAAGTAACACCTTCCAAAATATGAAAGCCTAAATGCCACATTTACAATTGTTTCTGAAAAGGGTTGACCTTTATTAAAGTTTCTGGGTAAATACAATTCTGAAGGTTTTGTTTCTCTTGTAAATTAAATGGTATGTTTGTAGATGGAAAGGTCAATTTTCAGTAAAGCTGAGCTTCAGAAACCATCACCTTTCTCAGCTAAATCAAAGGAGTTAATTAGTTTTACAGATGGAACACATAATGTATAATTCTCTTATCTTTGCTTGAAAATCAATTGTTTGTGGCATAAAGAGGATACACTTGTCATCATTAGGTGTTAATGTTTGCTGCAGATGCAAATACAGACTCAGTTTACCATGCAGCTTCATAAATGTGAGACACTGAGGTCCTCTGGGAGGTTGTGTGTAGGGGACTGTGTATCCAAATCCTACCTGATATCAGATTTCATGTATTTAGTAAATTTATTCCATCTCATATGAAACTCTCATAGCTTTTATTAACAAAAAGTGCACTAGGCAATTGCTAGGCATCGATACTGCATTGAGAACTCCGCAGTTTCATCGCCTTTTCCTATACTGTCCTTAATTCAAATTAGTTTTTTATATTTAGTAATTTTTACAAAAATTTCAACATGAGACCACAAGTATGCATTAATAAACATTATCTGAACCAGTTTAACACCTGGGTGTATAACCAGAAGAGGCTGGAAAGCCTGGATTTTCCTGCCGAGGTTTGTGATACCAGCGTCTCACACCAGTGCCTAGAGCCTCGTGGGAAGTACTGAGCACCACACTGTTGTCTTAGCTGTTCGTTACAGAGAATATTGCTTGCTTCGATGGACAGAAAATTGTTGGACTAAGAGGCAGCACATCCTGACTCTGTAATAGCCTTCAGCCTCCCTCTCTGTATGGCTGTCCAAAATCAAGGGAGAGAAGGGAGCGATGTTTTTGCTAACTCTAGTGTCTGCTTAAACTAAAGTGGAACTTTCCAACAAGTTCCATGGGTGTCTCCATAAGGAAGATATTTTAAGTTGGATACGTAGAAGATGCTGGAAGAATTCAAGTCTTCATAGAGGTGTACCACCACAGCAGGGTGACTGCAAGTTGGGTTTCTTCTTCCATGCCTACTGGGGACGTCCAGAGATTTCTTATGGCACTTACTCTCCTTGATTTGTCCTGATCCTGTAATTTTTATCCTACAGTGCTCTGTATAAGTTAAATGCTATTTAGCTATTATTTACAGCGAGGTATTATTTACAGCCTGTTTATACATATATTGTCTGATAAACTTCTCCATAGAATACATTCTTTGGGACATATTCCACACACCCTTAACTTGTCTGAAGCAGCAGTACTGGCTTTATTTAAAAGTCATTTAAGTATCTTTATACCTCTCTCCTCCTTACAAGCAGAAAATATCTAATGTCGGTATTTGTTCTCACAGAAAGGTGCCATATGGGATAAAAAGAAGAGAGACTATGATGAAATTGTCTGAAGAGACTAGTGAAAATAAAACAGCTTCTATCAAGCACTGAGGTTTGTAAAAAGTGTTGTGCTGACAAGAGACACCCTCAATAAGGGAAAGAGAAGCCTAAAAGATAAACATTAAAAAAATACAGGCACATTTTCCAAGCTGCTTCACTTTTTATTTCTTTTAATGGAAGCTAGGTGACCCAATCCTTTACAGTGCTTTTACCACACTTAAACCTTGCAGATGTTACAGATAATCTAACTATTAATTTTGTCCTGAACAACATTAAAAAAACACAAAAGTCTTCTTGCTCTAGCAGAGAGCTGGGTCAAAGTGGTTCTGCTGCTAAGTGTAGACCAGGTAATTTGTACTCTGCCACGGAGGTTCAATTGAGGCTTCAGAGTCAATAGCAAATCCGCATTACCGTCTGGCAGCAGGCTCTTAACATGATTCTAGTACTACCAGAGGAGCCCAAATATTCTTTTTGTAACAGTCAAATGATTTATTAACCATTTTTAATGTCCTGCTCTTCTGTTTCATTTTCTGGTGTAGTGCCTTCTCCATTTCCACGCAATTTTGAGGCAAGGAGTCAAAACTTATTACAGAGAAGTTGTATGAAAGCTATAGGTAGTGGGAGTTGAAGCAGGAGACGTTGGATCATAATTTTTCTGACATTCTCAGTACTGGTGTTCCCAATCTGCTCTTGCAACGCACAGGTAGCCTGCTCACTGCAGATTCACTCGGAGAGCATTACCTACATTGTGCTCTCCATGCCCCTCTCTTTACAGAGCAGCTCTGTAGCAAACCTCTGCCCTCTAGCTGATTAAATCACTCATTTAAAAAGTACAGCCCCTCGGGTGATACTACAGATGTCGAAACAGGTATAAGGGTTGTAAGGGATACTAGAATTTTGGGACTGCTGTGGGTGTTCAGTTGAAGCAAATAATCAGTGGTCTCAAGTAACTGCACTCTGCCAGTGCAGCCAATATATCATAGCAAAACACTGAGCTGTAAGAGTGCTGAGATCTTCAATCAGATATTTCTCATTTAAAAATGGAGCTGTGCAACAGTGGCCCTATCTCTTGTACTCATTTTTCTTGGAGCAGCAGTCTGACATTTCAAAAGATGAGAAGTACCTTTCAGCTTGAATAAACTCAGAAATCTATCTGTAAACACGTTTGGCCTCATCTTGAGAAATGTCAGATTTCTGGAATGAGCAGCATGCGTACAATATTCGTGTCAGTTTTCAGACAGCCACATGGAAGA
Source organism: Pterocles orientalis (assembly GCA_011057875.1). Classification (NCBI taxonomy): domain Eukaryota; kingdom Metazoa; phylum Chordata; class Aves; order Pterocliformes; family Pteroclidae; genus Pterocles; species Pterocles orientalis. Next base: position 198,377 of record WKFP01015424.1, read on the forward strand.
GAGCAGGCATGGTTGCAATGTTTTATCCTGCACTTTTTTGCAAGTACAATAGCTACAGAAGAAATGCACATGATACCCAACATCTTTGTCCTACTGTACCAATAAAATAGCTGCAAAAATAAGTAAATGACTGAGTCAGTAGTGGGAGGGAAAGCTCCCTTCACCTCCTTCTCTGCCTCATTGCAAGCAGGTCTCTGACCTGCCGGGTTTCCGTGGAGGAATCCTTCCTGACACCAGGTGACAATCACTGTGTTCATTCATTACTGTTAGTCATTGCTGGGGTTCCAGTGTTGTCACCTGCAATCAAGTCCTTGCTATGTTGAGCATTATACACACAAAATGGCAGTTCCTGCCCTGAAAAGCCTGCAGTCCGGAGAGACAAAACAAATGTGAAGTGAAGGACAGCCTACAAACGACATTAGTGCCACTGCTGGATTTGTGTGTGTGTTCACCGCAGCGCCTTTCAGCTTGCGGTTTGTGAGCCCCAGAGGGCTGTGGTCTGTAGGGATCCACGAAAGGTAACTACGAAAAGAAACAAAAAAGGCTTAACTTTACCTCCCACAAATCTCTGCTTCCTCTGGAAAGTGTTTAGGGCCTCTATACTGAAAAAGCCAGAAAATCATTGTATGTGGGTTGCTACAATCAAGCCTGTCATTGGTAACACCCTGAGATGCATCAGCTTACAGATCTGGCTGCTGCTTCATAGGCTCACGTACCAGACTCACACCAGCCTCACCCAGCCTCTTCCCACTCCGAGTTGTGTAGCTTGGAGTAGAGAAAACCAGCAACGTGCAGTACCTCCAGGCTTGCCACGCCATGAGATCCTGCGCTCAGATTTCAGAGCAGTGCAACTCACACCACAGCCCCTCAATCTGCCGTTACCACCCTCACCTCCCCTCTCCTTGTTATGTAGAAAGATAAAAAATCCCAACATCTTGAGTCTTCAAATGGAAAGGACTTAAGCTCTCCTTCCTCCGATGGAGGTACCGGAGAGGGAAACAGCTGCCAGCAAATAGCGGTTGACTGAGCAGTAGCTGCCAAGGTAACCTGCTTGAAGAACACTCAATTGCAGCAGAACCCATCTGTCTGAAGATTCCTAGTGAACACAAACTTCAGCAAGAAGTCCAAGAGTGCTACCGGAGGTGGCATTGCAGACAAGAGAGACACCCGCACACAAAAGAGAAGCACTTGGCTTCTGAACTCGGGTTGTTTGCTAAAGCCAGGGAATCTCACCGGTTGTGGATTAGCCTCCAAACTGCACGTGGTACTACGCTGTTTTTTTCATAAAGCAATTCATTCTCTTACAATCTTTCAGATAATAAATTTTTCCCTGACCTGGTAAAACACACTAGAATTGTTTGTAATGTCACTGCTGGGGATTAGGTAGGAAGCCATTATATCCCAGTTTACGGAGCTAACGGCCAGTATTGAGTGTGCATATTGTAAACTATAATAAAATGGTAAAAAATTACTTTCAGATGTATTTCCACTCTGTATTTTGTAATAACAACAATATATCAACCTTTCTAATATCCTTTTCTTATGATTGAGTGGACCTATTTGGTTTGTTATCGTATACATGTAAATCTTACAATATCGTTTGGCAACAGTTATGTTCAAGCTGGAATGCTTTTATTTCTGATCTCTCTGCTTCCTCCCTTAAAATATTACCTTGTGCTAAGGCTGAGAAACAATAAGGATGACACATGAGTAATCTGTATCCACTCTGAGAACATGAGAACATTCCTCCTTCCTCAAAACACCTGCTTTGCCTTATGGCCAGAGTCACTGAGCTATTTGTTCTGCAAATACGTCCTGATGTGGGATGGAATTTTGATTCATTTTTCATTTCTCTTCCTAAAATTTCTGATCATCCCCAGAATTCCAGAATTTATTTCGGCCAACGCTTCTGTTTCCCTCTCTTCTTTGTTGCTTTAGTCTCTGAATTACATACATGTATGTGTATATACATTCATATATTATTTTTCCTGCAGAGTAGATAAGAACAAAGAGCTGGTAAAGTCTTTGTTGTTGGTACAAATTAAAACTTGGCCTTACTCAAATATGTTCAGATCTAAGGAAGATCAGATACTAAATGAGTAGTGTAACCCATCTGTATCAGTACGATATCCAAACAAAGCCCTGTGTATATGCATCTGTAAATTGGAGATAGCTCACAATTAAACCACATCCAACTTTTCTAACTGGGTACTATTTTTTCTGAAAATACAATCAAAGTCTTGATCAAATGCTTCTCATATTTATGCTCCCATTTCACTTAAATGGAATTACCCCAACGAGAAAGGCGAACAATGTGCAGGAGCACAGGATTTCTTAAGGAAGGACTCAAAATACATCCTCCAGTATCAAGTAAGACAGGAATACCTCACACAATATGCTTAACAGGCAGAAACATTCAGAGAAGTTTATCAAATGAAACAAACCAAAATGTGAAACTACCTCTGTTAAACCTTCAAACCAGAAATGTTTTCAGACCAACACACACAGATAGCTCCACCCCAGGAGTCTTAAAGTGAACAAGCTGTCTCAGAACCAGTAATATTAATTTTAACACACTTTGGCAAGCTGAGAAAATATCAAACAGCTGGTGATTGCCAGCATGATCCCAATATATCAGAATGATGATGTAGAGAGAACAGATTGGTTAGTCTGATATCAATACTGGCTGAAATAATAAACAGTTCATTCAGGACTGTGTCAGCAAAGCATCCGAACCTAAAAACAGAATAAATGCCAGTTGCATTCTTAGAAGGCAGATCTTGTTCTTTTGGGAGGAGTAGGTAGTGGCAACTCTCTTGAGGTGGGGTACTGAATTCTTCAAGGCATTGGACTTAGGACCCCATCAAATTTTGATTTTAAAATGCTTATAATAGCAATGTATAGCAGGGCAGCTTAGCTGGATTATTGGCCCACTGACAGATCACAGAATACAGTTACTGAGGGGATATCAACCTTCTTGCTTCTATTGGTAAAACCTAAGGACTAGTCTGTGTTCCAACAAACTCCCTTATTTTTATTGACACTGAAGTTGGCAGTAAGGAGAGGCTGCTGCTACAGATCTGAGTCACCTGATAAAATGCTCACAAGCCAACTCAATATTTTTAATTTTATACAAATATGCAACAGTCTATCCAGAACATGGATGAAAGTGATACCTAAGGATCAGGAACTTGATCTCTGTCCATCTGATGCAGAGAAGCTCTTGAGTTACCTCAAATGAGCTCTCACTGCAGTTCTGTAGCGGTATCGACTAATATGATCCTTGGATGAATAAAAGGAGGAGGAATTATCAAACTATCTTATCCTTAACAGCAAAGGCAACAACAGTATTAGAGCCTTGTATCTACATTTGAGAAAAGATACAAAAATGCTAAAACCACTTAAGAAAGTGAAGGGAAGTCATGGGATATAGGCACCACTCCCTCCCCACCCGTCTCTCTTATTACAGGAGTAATTAAATGCTGGAACAAATGGTAGACTCACTATCTCTGGAGCTTTCAAAACAAGATTAGAGACTTCTTTAAGAATATGATTTATTCCAATTGCCTTTCCTATGGTGCTACACTATATGCTCATCTATGAGTTGTCTACAATATGGAAACTCTTCAATGTGTGTATGCAGAACGTTGGACCAGATAGCACCAGACGGTTCAAAAAGGTTTTAAGTCTTCTCCTTCCTCCCTGGCTCATGAGGAGATTTGCTCTTCATAAAAAAAAGGAGTAAAATCGGGTATGATGGGATCCAGTGTGACCAACACACCTGAAGGAACCAGGAAGGCCACAATCACCAATGCACGTTGCCAAATGTGTGTCTAGTTTGTCTGCTGCTTCTGAACCATTCTGAGCTGCACATGGCAGCTCTTCTAAGCACCAGAAATAACTGCGGCAAAGTCCAGCTCAGCCCCAGGGCTGCCTGGATGGGACAGGCATAAGTGGTGGTTGGAGAAGGTGAAGGAACTGTCCAAGTAGTATAAAGGAGCTACAGACATGGATTCTTTGGAGACTTCCATATCACAAGTAGTCCCTATGGAACGCATGAAACAGTGAGAATGACAGGAAGCAATTCCCAGCCTGTAGGCCCTCTCCCAGGGCAAAATTGAAAGCTAGAATTCATCTCACCTAGTGTTGGACATCTAAAAGATCAGCATTAATCAAAGCTAAATTATCTGATGCTCTGCTCTATACATTGCCAGGAGATAGGTACCACCAGAGGGCAATCCATATTGCCCTAAATTAAGAGTCCAGAAAAGATGGAGTGACTGACTTTGTGATACCTCTTGGCCATATGGAAGCCTAGGTTTGTTTATAGTGGATATCTAGTTCCTGGATGGATAAAGACAAGTGAGATGAACCCCACTGTAAACATCTTCTCCAAAGCACGGAATTAGTAGTGTTTCTCAATGAAATGGACTCAAATACATTTACATTAGCAAATCAATTCATTTTCCTCTCCTCATATGCTTCTTGGAGACACATTCATAATGTTTTAGCCAAAAGGTGCCAAAATCCCATCAGCTTGGAGCAGATACTCTCTACAGTTTGGTTTTGGTTGGGTTTGGGGTTTTTTTGCACACAATAATTTAAAATAGTCAAACCAGAGAACAGGAAAAATCTTCCAACAGAAAATGAAATATCTAATATTCTATATTTCATACACCCGCGAGGGGAGCAGGTCTGATGGAGAACTGCACACCGTGCTGCAGCCTTGCCTGAAGAAAAGCGCTGCAAGAGGGAAGGGCGCCTCTTGATCATGTGCATTAAAGAACAAACTTTAAAGGGCATAGAGGTTGGGTGTGGATTTCATTTCAGTGAGGTGAATGCATTTTTACAGTGTTTACCTACCTGTAACATAATACAATATTTTTAACCTTTAGATACACTTCATTCTGAATCTGAGATTTCGGTCTCCCTGATTTATTTGGCTTATGGGGTAATGGAACTTCTCTGATCCTTTAAACCAAAGTGAAATGGAAGACAGACTTGGAAAGTGCTACCCCAGATGAGATTTGGCAAGGAATCGATATTTTACACTTTAAATATGTATTAATCCATGGCAGAACTAAACCACTTTAACTTTTTATACAGACAGTATTTTACCCTTGTGAAAGTGTATTAAAAGTGTATAAAAAGTGTATATTACGTATTTATTTTCCTGAATGTTATTTATGATACACTTATCTCGTTGGGGAAAAGCAAAAGCTAGTGATATCTGCCCAGGGAAAAATTATTGGGTGGTAATTTCAAAGGAGCTTGAAAGATTTAGACAGTCAATTCCCAGTGAATTGGGAGTTATGACAGGAGTTACGGCTCTAAATCATATAAGCAGTTTTGAAAACCCAGCTCCTCCTTCCCTCTTTATCTTTAATTGTGTTCATTTGTCTTTCATTTGCTTATTGTGACATTCTCAGGCAATTTGAAGCTGCTTCAGAAATAACAGGCAAAATATGTACATACAGTCTTCAGCTGTTGGATGCACAGTGGACCAGAGTGGGCTGATGGCTGCCTCTCTAATTTACTCCTGTGTTGAACCCACAAAGGAAGCAGCACTTTGATGTTATGGGCCATCAGGTGCAGAAGTGCAGGAAATAGGGACTGTCACCGACAGAAGCTGGAGTGTGAGACAGCAGCACGACAAACTAAATAAATACAGTCCTGACCTCCCAGCTGAACCGCCCGGTGCAGCTCTGCGCTTCCACCCCCTTCCAGGGACCACCAGCAGCACTTCGGTCTTGCTCAGCTTTAGAACAAACCAGCTCCTTCCTAAACTGAGTTCTAAGCACTTGCCTGATAAAAAAAAACAACCAAAAGTACTCTTGGTCTCTGAAAGGCTTTTGTAAAAGACCAAAAAAACCCTCAAAAACCCCAAACAACCCAACCAGAAATACTCTTAGTGCCTGAAAGGCTTTTGTAAAAAAGCCCAAAAAAAGGAAATGAAAAAATTACAGTTGTACTTTCTCTGCTACCTCTTACTTTAACAATGCTTATAGTATTGATAAAGTGATAAGTGATATGGTTATATCTTGAGGATAGATGAAACCGAACACAGATCTTTTCATTTAACCATTCTGCTTTGAACCAGCCATTTCAATTCCAATTCCCTTTTAGTAAGGAGCTCTAAAATAAGAAATGTACAAATAACCTCAGCATATACTTTTCTTTACTTCTTTTGGACAATCTGGAGCAACCATCCATAATGTACTCCTAACACAGTAGGGAAGAAAAGAGTGTTTAAATGAGAAAAACCAAGACTATACACCTGTGGCATGGGGAAGGATCTGATATAAATACAAATTTAATCCTAGTTCAAATTAGAACCTAACAAGATTGAAAATAACTAGAAGAAGTTTTCAAAGCAAGGTGATAAAACAGGTTAACTCGACCCAAAGAAATGCATAACTTCTAGACATACACATAAGTTTATTTTAGACACCAGTTTTCTTGTGTTGCCGAAACATAAGCCTGGCTTATTTTGTTTCATCTTTAGCTTTCCCTTTTCTTTTTTGAACACCTTTATTAAAGACTCATTTTCACACTGCCTCTATGTATTTATATAATGACAGTATGGTCATAGAAGATCAAGGAAAATGGATCTACAGTACATCCAGAAAGAAAACAAATACTTCCCCAGAGAAGGTACCAAGGCTCATATCTTATTGTTTATAATATATGCCAGGTTTTAAAAAAAGTCAGAAGGCTGTGCATATGTGAGAGATATGAGCAGCTGAGACAAGCAAAGGTACAATCACTGCTATTCCTATATTACAAATGAAAATCTGAGACTCAAAAATGGACTTGCCCAAAATCATGGAGAGAGTAGGTGACAGGACAGAACTGACAGTTCGCCTGAATTCTGATCCGAGACATTAGTCCTAAAATTAGAGTGAAACATTTCTGTAGTAAATTGTAACATAGGTAAGTCTGAAAAGATTTCAAGTTCTTTAAAAAACCACACACTTGCAACTAAATATTGACTAATAGATGAACTTTCTCAATGAAAATGTCCTTTTCTCTCTCTTCCTGTTAAACCTAAATTGCAATCTGTGTTTTACCAAGAAAAGAATTATGCCTTCCAATTCATGTGTACCACAAACAAATGTACTCTTTTGTTTTCTTTAGGATCAGTCTTTAGTGCTGAAAAACAAAGTTCTGAATCACGGATCCCATCTTCTCCTATACCTGACGTGGGCTGTCTTTCTACAAAACCCTCTCCCGTTCCTGTCTCCTTGCTAGGGCGGTTCTTCCCACCAGGGTACAATCGTGTCTGTGGGTGTTACACAACATGCACACAACCTGGCTGATTGTCTCAGGAGGGAGCTGTGTAATATGCTGTATACAAACGCCATATAATAGGGCAAGCTCGTCAGCCCTGGTGCAGAGGGGGATACGTCTGCATCAAATTATGAAGTCTGCTTTGTGTCTGGGCTAAAATATCAACGCTCTGGCTTCATTAGTTCTTACTTGCCCCAGGGCAGCCTGCTATGCTATAATATTCTTTGATAAGTCTTATTAGATCTCTTGTTCTGAAATCTTAGGATTTAAACTAGATGTATTTGCTAATATCTCTAGAAGCAGCCACTCTCATCTGGGTATCATCAATGCACGTAACTCCATTGAAATTACATGACTTCGAGAAAAGAAATCATGTAGAAATGCTCTTGACATTGTTATAGACAATACCTTCCACCGATACAGCACATAGGCAGGGTTCTGCATCTATCCCACATGGTGATATTTTACATTTTAAGATACAGTGTGTGAAATCTTCATCAGTGTGGTGACTGGCAAAGCTCCCACCCATTTCAGTGAGGTTAGGATTTCAGACCATATGTGCACCAGCATGTAAAGCTAGTAATATTTATAACATCCATGCTAAACTACACCAGCTGATTGTTCATCCTGGAATATATTACTTTGAAGGTTCTTGGTACTGAATATTGCTGCTAGAAAGGGGAAAGTAGCATGGTAAGATGGAAAAAGCCTTTGCGTGACTATTGGTTCCTAATGCGAAAGCATGAGGACCTGCATGCAATTCCCGAATATGTCAGCCCCCCTTGACACAGAAGGGAACTTCTGGATGTGGTGTCTTGTGGAGAGATGGGGTTCAGTTCTATCCCTTCCTGAGACAGACAAAGGTACACAGAGTGACAGACAGAGCCAATGTCCCTTTTAATCTCAGGTGCAGGGACGCTTGGCTGAGTGTAGGAGAATTTTTAGGGCTGCTGTAACTTGGGGTCACTTGCCAATGGCTCACAGTGGTTTCACAGTAGGACCAAAATTATCGAGGGGCAGGACTACATGCATGTCTCAACATGTGCTCTTAGGAGTACCGCTACAGAGCAGCTCAGGGCTGGAGAACTCAAAATTAATCTCGACAGCGCAGTATGAGAGCATTTGCTGTAGATAAGACAGTGAGTCCATGCAACTGTTTCCATGCACGCTGGAGCTAAAGGACCACCAGACAACCACGAATTGAGCTTCCTTTGCCTATGTGGAAACGTAAGATATTTTGTCATGTGTTATTTATGTGGTAGGTTATATTTATTTGTTTATTGTGTTTTGGCATATTTATATAGGGGACCTTAATCCATACAATTTTAAATTTATTTTTATATTTAAATACATTTAAGAAAGACATATATATAAAATCTATATTTATTTTGTTAGTAATTTATAACTACTACTTTCTTATTTATTTATTATACTTCTTATACATTGCAAGGAAGCACAATACTAGCCAGCAATACCAACTGAGCATCCTGCTCCTTGCTCAGAACAGGCTCCTCACTGCCTGTATGTGCGGCTGATGACTTTAGTTCTGTCCAGTCTCTGAAAGCTGGTGTATGCCTGTCCCTAGAAAATGCTGCTGTTTTTTCACTTGAAAGCACACTGAAAGCAACCAAGTGCAACAGTGACCGTACTGAAAATTACAGATTTGGTATAGTCCTGTTTTCTTATCGGTTATTACGCTGATCTCTAAATGCTACATATAACTGAGCAATATCTAAGACAAATTGCAGGCCAACATATCATTATTAACACCTTGGAAGGCAACTGTTGGTGGTATTTCTTCATACTTGCATGTTCTGTAACAGCAAAACAGCAGCTGTCTGAAATTTCCTGGTGATTAATAATGAGCCTTCTTCCCTCCCCCCATCTAATAGTTAATTAGCAGTGATGACTGACAGGTAGGAATTGCCCAGCAGTTAATTACCAGATAAACTAAGTCTTGGCACAGTAGCTGAAGAGAAACAGCCTCTCCGTCAGTCATTATTACTTAACTATAGCCCACGTTGGTGCATTTTCAATTCTTGGGTAACACCTGCAGGCAATATTACTTTAAAATGTGCATACAATAGAACATTTATATATAGAGAGTAGCAGGCATATTTATGTGAATATTATCCCTCTGTGAAATCAGTTAAAGGATCTTGTGTGTATTGCCAATGTAGGGAGGCAGCAGACTGCAAAGAAAAACCACATGCCGATCCATCAAGGAGTTTTCCCAGAAGCCTTTTTGTTTGATAGAGTCCGGGAAAGATTGCTGCTGCTTACAGACTGAGACGCTAACGTGATAATCAAACATTCAGGGTTGGGACAAATATTACATATTGAAATCAGGCAATAACATGAGCCCTGGATCACATTTTTGAATCAGTTTAAGAAAGTATTTTTCCCAGCAGATGACTCATGGTATTTTGCTGACAGAGAATACCCTCGTAGCAGTCAGCTGATGACACACATGTTTCAGTGACTCCAGTTCAGATCTGGCCAACTTGGTCCATTTCCATTTGTGTTAAGGTTAATCTAAGACACTTGACTAGGCACTGGCAAGGCTAATGCCCTGACAGATGCTCCCTCTGTATTTTTCTAAGAAAGTGGTAGCTTGTAGTGATGGCACACAAAAACCAGCAGTAATTTTAACTGCTACAGCAACGTGTCAGAGTTCTCTCATTATTCTGAGCATACTTGAATTTTGAAGGCTTCAAAGTCTATGAGAAAGGAAGTTAAACAGTTTGCTGTGAATCTTGGCCAGTCAGGAGCTTCAGCAAATACTATCCTACAGGCTTGCTTTTGTCTCGAGCTGAGTACCAGAAGTTGAGGCACTAATTTGAACATCTTCCTCATTTTATATTAACTACAAGATCAAGCCCGAGTAACTCACTTTCCATTTTTAGATCCTTGTTTTCAATGCTCCTGTTGTTCTGCTGCCTGGTTTGAGATGGGAATTAAAGGTTTCAATCAGAACGAGGTCAAGGAAAAACCTTATTTGTCATCAAGACCAGAAGTCATTAATCATACTTTTTATTTTTTAAACAGTTTTACCAGGTGTTAATTCTCCATAAACTCAGATTTAAACAGCACTAGTAGATGTACTTTAGGCCTCTTACAGTACTTTTAAATATTTTATGCAGCTTCGGCAGTAAGCCTAGGCAGAATCTACTAAACTTCATGGCTTCCCCTTAAATTTTCCAGTCACTCTTGTCCTTAGTATGCCTTTTTTTTTTTTTAAGAATGAAGATGACAGTACCTACAAAGGCATTGAAATCTGCTTTTTTGCCCCACTCCAGTTTCTCTTACTTGAACAAGGAAATATCTATCAAATGTCACTTACAGGATCCTTCCCCAGACAAAGAGCACAGCCAGAGCTGTTTGTAGCACACAGTGAACACCCAGCTTTGTGTTTGGATGATAAATACCAACAATATTAGGGATTCTATGACTGGCTACTTATTTTAAGTAAATCGTGCCATTGTAACTTCTAAAGAGACTAAAGTAGTAGGGAAGAAAAACTCAGCAATTTTAGGTGGCCTGGCCTCTGTTAATCCTCTGGCATGAATATGTACAGGCAGTTTCTGGCATTTTTATAACAGCAGAAAAAATTTTTGCTTTCAAAACCAACAGATCGGAGTTAATGAAGAACACTCTCCTTTGCTTGTAATAAGCAAAAAGCACAAGACTAAATCAAGGCTTCTTTTTGCCTAGAAAGATTGTGTCTTAGGCGCACGTTTCCTTTGGTTGTATCCAAGCAGACAAACTAAGCAAGCGCTGCCTGTCCTTTGATCTTCAACTGAGAGAAGACCCTGGATTCCCATCGTCGCCCACAGGAATGGCACTGGAGGTGAGGTGATGTCTCTCGTCTCTGAGCTACCGCTCCGCTGATGTCCCAAGACCATGTTGAACAGACTAGTGATACAAGTTTGGTTACAACAAGCTTGCAAAGCGGGTGTCCTTACTCATGAAAAGAGTGGTACACTTACAGTCTGGAGAATGACAGGATTGATTCAAGGAAATTGGCTCAAAGTCTCTTACACATCTGCTGGTTAATCTCTAGACCAGCAAAGTTATGTTGAATCATTTTCCTACAGCAAAAAACCCCTTAGCATCCCAGAACAACCTCAAGCTTTTAAGAAAAGGACTGATACTCTATTCTTTTTACTGCTAAAAGCCTTTTGAATGCTAACAGTAGATGTCACCTAACTTGGGTATCAGAGAGTTGTTTTTTGGCCATTTTGTGCCAGACACCCTTACTGCAGTTTCTTAAAATGCATCTACTATCTCTGCTTTACAAGTCTGTACTTTTGAAAGGATCACCTTCCAAGAGTCAAAGATTTTTGAAAGCCCATCTCACTATATTGTGGCAGCCCACCTCGGTATTAATTGCACCTCAGCTGTTTCTTGGGACCAGTCTCATGAGGAAAACTCAGTCGAATTGCTTATTTTAAATATATAGGTTATAACCCCCAGGATATAACACTGACTGTTACTTCCAAACTGGGAGAAGGACTACACAGGTAATGAGTTGTGGTGAAAATATTTTCTCTAGGCTCTTGAAGAGGAGGCATGATAGATGTCTAGCTAGACACCAGTGCAGGCTGCCTGGTATGGGCAGTGTCCAGTGTATAATAGCCCATTTTCACTTCTATATTCTGTTTCTATTAGAAAATAAAAATTCCAACTTGTACTTTAGGACAAAGAAAGCATCAGAGCTATTCTTAAAAGCTGGCTGTCAATGGGCTTTTGATGCAAATGAACACATATAGTTTATCTCTTATCTCACAAGAATTATTGAAGCAGATTTCAACTCTGCAAATGAAATTGGCATATTTGCATATCCTTTTGCTGTATTATTAAAAGGCTGCACATAAAATTATGCATATTATCAGTGTCTGAAGACTTAGAGTCCTGACTGGCTTTCCTCCCTGTAAAAAAAAATCCACAACTTGATGTCAGCTAGTCTTCTGACTAACAGCTTTTAAATCAGTCATAAAGAAACCTCCAAGTAAAACCATCTAATAACCTCTACAAATTTTATGGGTGTACCCTGCAGTATGTGAATGTTGCATTAAAATTTACAATGATCCTATTTAGTAGTATGTGTGAGTATTGAAATTTTCATTTAAAACAATAGATTTCATAACAAACAAGAATAGAGCTTAATACTGGTATTTAATTATTGCATTGATTTTCAGAGCTCCTTTCAAAGTGAAGTGATCAGTTAAATTCGAGCACAAAATGAACGAACATGCTGAAACAGGTACTGCTGAATTGCTATTCACTCCTGAAATGCTGGCCACTGCTGCTGATCAAAAATCACAAATTTAATTTGCATGCAACAAATCGTCTTAAGTCGGAAGAAGATGAAAATTGTGGATTTACAACTGGCTGGTAAACAATGGCCCAATGGTTAGCACAAGGCATTGGGGATGTGGGACCCTGGAGGGTGTTGCTACCTGGCTGCTGTCCTTGTCATATCTTGAGAGGGATTCGTAGCACTAATATCTCGGTTCCATAAGCACTGAATCTGATGGTCCTCTGTTCTGAGTCTTCTCTCTTGCCAGTGGTTTTTGTAATCCCCTAGGTGAAGGGCTCCCCTCCCTTAAAGGGATCTTGGTACGGAGATCAGATGAAATAATTCTTTAGATACTTGAAGGATCAGGCCTTTGGACTTACAGAGTCAAAATTACCATCAGTGTGTTCACATCTTTTAAGACGGGACCTTTGGGTATAAAGAGTTCTCTATGGTTTTAAATCACTTTGCAGAGATTTCGCATTACATACAGTGTATTAATTTCCCTAAATATGTGCATCTGCAAATGAAAGAGGAAGCTTTTGCAATTGGACACCCTGTTTTATAAAATTGACATGGCTTGTTAAAATATTTATTTTTTTTAAAAAAACCCTTTCCATTAAAACAGAAGCAAGTCAATTTACTTATATTTTGAGGGGTCATATTTCAACTGAAATTAATTGTGCTTAGGCTGGGTTAGGTTTCCATTAGTAATCACTTAATTGATATTCATTGCTCATTACAGTTAAGCAATTTCAGGCTAACTGTGCAAATACTGAACTTAGCGAGCTCTTGTAAAAGCTGAATTGATCACAAATAAGTAAGGTCTTTCCAGTAACATGGAAGATATTTGCTCTGTTATAGTTCAAACTCGGGAAAACTACTTCCAAAACCTGATTATCTTGAGAGGCAGTTTTGCCAGCCTAGGCACTGATATGCTTGAAAGTGCTGTGCTGTATGAAGTGATATAGAATTCAGAGGTCAGAAATCACGTTAGTAATGGAACTAATCCTGATTAAAACAAATTTTATCTAGGATAACTGTATTTGTGGAGATATCCAGGAAAAATGTTGGAGCTAAGCCATGACTGCAGCTATAGAAGCTGAATACAGGAATTACTGTAACCTGGTTTATTTCGTTTTATGTTGTATTCTGTAAAGATCTGCCATCCACTGCTGTTTGTCATGTTTGGTCAGAGATACATCTGACTTGGCCTCTTTTTAGTCCATCTTTTTCTGGCATTACATATGCTATTAACTGTTCTTTTTCAGATTCCCAATTCTCTTTCTGTAAGAACAAGGTAAATGAGCTTCCCAAATCTCCAGTTGTTAGCTACAGCTGTGCTGAATCCTTTATGAAATAGTATTTTGTATTTCTATGTTTATGATCCTAGCAAATTCCACTGTTCATTGACAATATATATCATTGATGAGGCTTTGAGCAACCTGGGCTAGTGGAAAGTGTCCCTGCCCATGGCAGGGGTTGGAACTCAATGATCTTTAAGGTCCCTTCCAACCCAAACCATTCTGTGATTCTGTGATTCAATGCTGGCATTATTATCACACCCACCGTGATGTGGTATAAATGCTTTGTTTAGTCTCCCAGTGATGGTCTGATATACAGTGAGTAGGAAATTAGGAATTTTGGCTCCTGGATTCTTGGCAGTAGCTTCTCTACAGACCCTGGCCAGTCCTTTGAGAGAAGAGATCCTAAAACAAGCCTAGAAAACACAGCCTGGGAGCAAAGACAAAAAAACCCCAGAGACTGTGGAAGGGAAACGTGAAACCAAGTTCAGGAACACAAGGGGGAACTGAGAGGAAGGAAGGGCCTCGGAGCAACAGAAAAGGTTGATGCTGACAGAGATATGTACTTTCTGTACCAAACCCCAAGTAAGCATAACTGTTCCTGACTCTCTGAAATGGCTGTCGGAAGGATAAATGAGCACATCTATTCTGGTCAGCAGAACTCACTGAATATTTATATGCAAGTTTTCATTTAAGTGAAATACTTCAAGACATTTACTGAAGAATATGGATCTTTGAAATAAGAGTAAAGAATTTACATATTTTACAACTAAGAAAAGCTTGTTTAAAAACTATAAATAGACACAAACCAAACAATAATCACATATTTTTGAAACAGTATAGTCTAATGGTTACAGCAGTGTTGGGTAACTGATATCTTTTCTTCCACTTATTTCCAATATGTTGTACAGCATTGGCTATCTCTATTTCCCTGCCAGCTATGAGCTTGTGAAGCTTTTAGAAAATTTCGTCTGAAATTCTCAGTCCTGTTCTGCAGAGAGACCTGCATATCCAGGATTTGAATAACAGGAGGAAAGATGGTCTTGTGACTGCTGTTATCACAGGAGACATGGATTTGATTTTGTGTAACCTTAGGGAAATCATATCCAGCATGCCCGTACTTGGTGATGGAGTGTCCTGCCAAAATCCTAGAGCTGCTGCTGGACCACTGGCTCTGAAACACGTCACATTTCAGTCCTTCTGCTTGCACCTGAGCCTGTGCTGCTCTACTGCACCATGCAGATCTAGCAAATTCCTTGGAGCCAGCTCCAGTATCTCTATTGGTCTGCAACTTCAAGTCGGCTTTTTTTGTTCCTGTGCCTTAACTCTCCAAATCTAACTTGAGAACAACAGCACTTCAGGGTGGTCTGCTAGGAATGTGCGTGTGCATGGTCAGGAGCAGTAAAATACTACAGCATGTAAACACCCCGGAGAGAAGAAATGTTCTTCTGAAACAAACAAACAAACGAGAGTAACAGGTAGCAGCAGCCTCTTTGCTTAATATCTGAGAAACAGAGACCTAGGAAGGGACAGCTAGATATGTAATTCTGTACTGGTAAAAATATAACATTTACTAGGCAAATGTTGCTTATAAAACTTGCATCTGTAGAATATTTAACTCAAAACAGATATAGTGGTTCCACCAAGTGTCCTAGTGAGCAAATATTTTTGTTAAAATACTGGTGTCAAACTTCTGTTGGAGTCCTGAGTATTCAGAAAAACCACAGGGCAGGCAAGATTAATTAGACACAGTGAAAACAGAAACCACAGAGACTTTAATTGCAGTAACATCCTAAAGGATTTTACAGTTCTACGGGGGGGGGGGAAAAAACCAAAAAAACCAAACAACCAAAAAAAACCAAACCCAAGAAAAAAACAAAACAAAAAAACCCCACCAAACAAAAACCTTGAAGCTGAATTCTGAACTAGAAATCTGGATAGAAATATGAAGTAGATCCTCTTATAACCTGTTCCTAGTTTGCCACAGCAAATGAGGATAGTGTTTGGGTTTCATCTGAGCTGGAGAAAAATCTCTAAGATTGATGTTTATGAGGTTTAATATGCCAGATTTATGAATGCTGGCTCCCAGTTTGAGTTCTTTCGATAACGACAAGGAGAAGACAAACTTTGAATGGAGCCACAGGAGCATGCAAAAACCAGGCAGAAGAGAAGGTTCAAAGCCAGTTTGGTAAAGGCTTCGTTGACTGCACTTAGGGTTTGGCCTGAGGCAGAACACCCGAAAAACTGACCAGAAGGAAAGTGCTAGGAACCTCCTCATGTAGATATAATTTAGTGGCTAATCAGAGTGCCCCTAAAACAGACAGACTGAGAGAACATCGGTCTTCAGGGAATGATCTAAGTGACTCCCTGGGACCGTGTACTTTTACAGGTATTTAGTGGGCCAGGCAGCTGTAGGGAGGATGCAAGGTTTCTTATTCCTGAGCAGAAGCAATATCTATACCCATAAATCACCGTGCGGGATATGTAACTCTAAAGTACATTTTAACAAGCACAATTAAGAAAAACTACCCAGAAGCACGGAACTCGGTGCAATGTAATTCTGCTATGATTTAAGAGTCTCTGCCACTGTTGCCTTAATAATCCCTAAATCACCTGCTGCCATAAAAAAGCTCGCTCCCACCTCCCAAATTTATAGATCTCTGTTGAATACAAAGGTTATTTAACTGTTTTGTGCAGAGTGGGGCTTGTAAAGCTGACCAAGCAGCAGAAGAGACTTAATAGGACAATGTGAAGGACCAGTGCAATGAGGAAACCTCATCTTCTATATTCTATTTGACTCCGTTTCCACACCACGTTCCTGTCCCCACTGACCTTCTGTTCTAGCAACTGACCTTGTGAAATGTTGACAAACAAGAACATCCATGGTCAGAAAACATTTAGAACTGATAAATACACCTGAGAAGTTTTATTTCTCTATTTTTTGGCCTATAGCCAATGATGTCATCATTAGATTATCCAGAACAATGTTATGACATTTGCACAGTGCTAATGAAAAATTAGCAAAGACCTGAATCCTTGATATCTGCTGTTTGCATAGGAATGACTTTAAGCCACAAGTTTAAAAGTCTACATGAAAAAGCTGCCAGCAAGCAACCTTTATAGGAAGATAGCTTGGAAGCAAGTTAACATTAAAGGGAAGAACAGATGATGTGTCAAGAGAGCTATTATGGATTACAAAGTGCTAAACTCTAGTAACTAAAATAAAGACAAAATCTTTTCTTCATTCTTTGTTACACAGAGGACCAATGAGCTGCACACTGATAATGGGTGATCATTACACATCACGAATAGTTTCCTGAGATGAAAAAAAAATAATCACAAAGCATAGATCTCTTAATATTATACACTAAAAAGTTTTTAAGTACAGCTGAAAATCTACATTCAGCCCTGAGCCTTGGCTAATCACTTACTGATGTCAGTCTGGCCATTACAAGTGCTGAAGGACTTTTCTGTGGAGCACAGGTGGCTTGAGGTTCTTCCTGAAACAGGAGAGCCAGCTGAGAGATCCTACATCTGAGATAAGCTGAAGCTGCTAGCTTTTAAAAATAGATTTAACATTATATATTTAATATAGATAATGAAAATTTCTGTGAATATCACAGCAGTCTCCCTTCCTGTGATAGCTAATCAAGAGTGACAGTAACAGAGCGAGTGGGGAGGTTATTCCTTTAGCACAAATATTTGAGATCCAGGACTGAGTAGGCACAAATGACCAGTGATGAACCTTACACATACACCTTCCTACATTTTCTTATAATTTCATGTTAGCAGAAAGCAAGTAATTATATTCAGAGGCTTTTTTTTTCCCCACAGCTGTAAGTACCAGCCAGAGGGTGCAGCACAGGACAAAAAAATCACTCCTCCCCATGCTGGCTTTAGACAATACAGAAGAAAACTTGCGAGAAACTGAGCAAAAGGACCATTCTTTGGGCCACAGCATCCTTACAATACATACAATCCTGCTTCTTGATTAAGAGAATATCAAGTAAATGTTGCACACTTTAAATCTATGTTATAAGGCTTGTCCTTGGATCGTTAACTCTGAAAGCTGTGACTCCTTAGCAAGTGTCTTCAGTGAGTATCCTCAGGGACTAGGACCACATCTCTGGACAGTTAAGACCTAATAAAAAATGAACATACTGTTCATGGTGATTAAAAGTGAAGTGGAAATAACTTGCTGGTATGTCGTGTGAACAGATTACTTGTCTGAGTGTGCTAGGTCACACCCTAGGATGTCCAAAGATACACAAAAAAATATGACACAAATGGAAATCAAGTCCTACATATACAGTCAAGCCATATTTACAAGATAAAAGACCAACATGCAATCACTGATGGTAAAAAAGCTGTCTGGTCCTGGCAGATAACCATCCCAGTGTGATGCTGAGGCCAAATGGATTAATGAGATCTTTGAGTCTAGAAACAGGGTAGTACAAATTAGAAGAGAGACCTGTACTGGAAAATTACAATTCAAAAGACTTTTGCCAAATTGTATGGAGAGACACAGGAATGCTTAGAAGATTGGAGACCAGGAACTTAAACTGTTCAGTTTACCAATGAGAAGATGAAGGGCAAAGAGGACAACTATATGTAGGGACCAATGTGGAGAATGTAACCCTGCTAATGGTGTCTTCAGTCTGCAAACAAAGCTTTAACAGAGGCTCAGCGGTTAGATAGGGATGCCAGACACATTCAGGCTAAAAATAGGATTCACAGTGTTAACAGCAGGAGTTATTAGATCTTGCAACAATTTAATCAAGGCTGTGAAGAATTCTATCAATGGTAATTTGAAAATCAAAAGTAGATGTTTTTCTTAGAACTCCAGTTCAAACAAGAATAAGTTCACAGATGTTTAACACAGCTAGATAGTGATAGCACAGAGGTTTCTCTTGGTGTTGTAGTCCATGACCTTATTAACTAGATGGCACATTAGTACTCAGGTGCCTCTGGGGAGGGCTGCGGTTTACATCTGTTTTGGCTGCAATGCTTACATCTCTTTTGTGCACTTGTACAAACAGAGGGATTAGCTTTTATTTACCACTCAAAGAAGCAAGTGCTGCTGAGTCAGGTTCAGACCACTCTTTGCTTTCCTATCATCATAGTGCTTCTGAATTTCAGAGCACTGAAAAAGGACAGTGAGGTGAAGATGAAAGACACCTTCCACCAGCCGTGACATTTGGAAACTGGTGATCTCTCCAACTGCAGGCTCTGTAGAAAATGTTCTTCAGCTTATTTACAACCACCCTGATGTATGCAACAGATTTTTTTTGGTCTCAGGTTGGGCTTTGGGATGTTCAGCTGAGCAGATTAATTTCCAGATGCTGTTTGACTAACCTGCAGATACTTTCAGTTAATTTTCCTCTTTCACCGAGTATGTTTGACTTCATTTGCACATAGAGAGTTGGTACATGAAACAGCAGTATTGCAGCAAGACACTTATTTTTCAGACTCCTGTACCTGCCCCAGAACACAGAAAAATCCCAATGAATCTTCTGTTACAAAGCAGTAACAGAATAGTAATGAATAGTTTCAAATAAAAAGCTCAACAAAAGCTCCCTCCCGCCCTGGCTCCCGCATAATGAACTAGGGTCACTCTAAAGAAAAGAACAGAAATTCTGGGAATAACAGAGCAGAGTGTGAAGTGTTTTTAATATCATAGCAGTTGTAATTATTGCGTGTTTCTTCTTATTATTAAACATTGAGGTAACTAGGAGGGAAAATCAATACAATATCTTCAAAACAGTGCGTATATGCACCTGTAATTACAGATTCACAGCCCATGTTTTATTGTCCTGGATATACCTGAATGGGAAGATAAAGATCTGGCAGAAGGAGATGTATCAGTGAAAATGGTCTGCTGCTTTACACCTTACGTTGTTAAAATAGCATTAGAATCGGTGTATTTTGCATTCCAGTTTGTGTACTGGAGGGACCTCTCTGGCCATCCTGGATCTAACATGTTGCTTTATTTCTCTGCTTGCTCGACTAAATAATAGTTTGATCGCTACAGGAGAACTATTACAGGTAATAATGCACTTCAACTGCTAAGGGCAATAATGCACTTACACTGCTGTTCGTTTTCTCCAGTGATACCATTGAACTCTGTCTGTTTGGCATAGCTGTGATTTGTTTGGGTTCATTACTAACCTGTCTGGAATTATAGCAAAATAAGTAGGTCTTCTCTCTAATAGCAAATAAAATATTTCCATTATAATGGTAGAAATTCAATGACTTTGTTACCCTAACTCTTGACATATCATTGTGTACGTTATTGCTTATCCTATTTAACAGTGCAGCTGTGAGTTTCCTGGCTTTTGATCTTTCCTTCTTGCTTTTTCCTTTCTTTCTTTCAGAGGAGAATTATAAGTTTATTTATGCTAACGAGGGACCGCATGTCTAGTAAACGTGCATAGCAAATAAAAATAAACACATCTCAATAATACAGACATGCTTCAAACATCACTAAGTTCCACAGTGAAGAATATTGCAGGCAAAGGAAGGGCTCCTATTGATTTCACTCATTTTGAGCCCTGACTTCTCCTGAAATCAGCAAGCTGAGTAAAACCATGTCCCAGTTCATCACAAGGTTGTCCTCACTGCATACACTCAGGGCAAATTCTATAGTTCAGCAAAACTGGCATTTTTTTTAAGAGAATCGAGTTGCGGTTTGATAACTACTAAATATCATACACCAGTAATGGTCATTCCTAATGCTTTGTTTACAACAGGATAAAAGTATCATAACAAAGTGTCAATTAACATGGGATACTGCAAGTTGTGTAAAACCTTATATCTGGGATATAGGTGCTTCTGTATCATCAGCTCAACTCACCAAGATGAAAGTTTGCTAATACTCTTTCACTCTAATGCAAATAAGCTCTGAGGCTTCCTTGCTGTTCATATTCCTAATGTTGTTTATCAGGGAAAAACTAATAAGCTGGGACAACAAGTCCTCCTGTGAATTTTATGCAAAGTCTTTATGGTATAAACAGAGACCGTCATTACATTAGGAATCGTTTAACATTATATTTGTTTGGTAAGTGATCAGCTGTGTTAGCCAACAATTTGATATATAGCAGATAAAGGAATATCTGATTGCAAAAACACAATGGCAAGAGGCCACCCTCACGATGAATGAAACAGATCTTTTCTAGTTTGTATGTTTTCTACCGAACACAAATATACGATATTTTCATAGCCAACATCCTCCTGTTTTCATTTAAAAAAAAAAAAAAAGAGAATAACTGCTTGTTACTGTCAAATTTTCCAGTATTTGCATCTTTTGCCATATCAATAAACACAGAGTTGCATCAGCTGGCCCCTTGCACACCCAGCCTTGTCAGCTCCCTTGCTGGAGCCTTGGGCTGGGGGAAGAGCTGCGCTGCTACATCCCTCCCCAAAGCCCCACACCTGCATCGCGAGACCCTGGGATACAGAGCAAACATCGCCTGATCCTCTCGCTTTGCTTTAGCTTTGGAAAAGGCACCTGAGCAGAACCAACAGTAGTTCATCAGCAGCCAGGTAACCACTTTTCCACTTGTCAGCAACCAAAGTGGATCTCAATCATCTCTTGTCTGGTCAAATTTCCCAGCTCCTTAGGCAGCTGCTGTTTGATCTCCGCCCATGACAGATATGCCAGTCAGATGGGGGTGTTGTCATTTTTGCTAATCTGTAGAAAGAAAATTATTCCCCTGATGCACCAGCGCTTATGCATATGAGAAACCAGCGTTAGCTGTGCTATAGTCAAAGCTGAAAACTCTTTCCTTCTTCAGGCTGTTTCTCCAGGTGTTTGAAAATCTGTATGTTTAGCGAGTTTTGCCTCAAATCTGATGTATTTGTGGGGTACAGGGAGGTGTTTGTGCTCCGCGCTGGACCTCCTTTGAGCGAGGGAGGAGGAAATGCTTTGTCCCCCTGGCTCCTTCCATGTCACAGGCTTCCTTAAGCTGACACTGACTGACCTTCCCTCTTCCTCCTCGTGTCAGGGATGTGGGGATCAAACCAGGGCCCTGATCACACCCCAGATGGTCTCAACGTACACGCCAGCTGATGCCTGGCACCCTCTCTCCTCTTGAGGAAAAGACATCTGTGATCCTTCTCACAAGCCCTGTTCGTTACTCTCTACTCCAGGCTCTGCAGAGAGCATCCCTCTCCCTGCGTAACGTGCACGGGAAGAAGGAAGGAAAACTCAGGGATCGCACAAAGTCTTTCACTTTGTCACATCCATACCTGGTCTCTCCTAAAAATCTTTCGAAAGTACCTTTTTGTGGAAGTTCTGCAATTTTAGTGCTACAATGACTGTAAAACTATTTCAAAACAACAGTTGCGGTATTTTCCAAGTGTCAACTGATCACTGGATACTGCAGTCTTAGAGAATAAGACTCAATACAGACATGAAAGCTTTACATTTGTATTTGAGAAAAACTCACTTGGAGGGTTGTATTCTAATGCCTCTTTTTTTAAAAAAATACTTAAATGCAAAATTTACTTAGATTTTTTTGTGCATGAGATCAACTACAATGGAATAGTATTGCTACTACATTTAACAGCCTGTGTCCAGAGGAGGAGATATTACACAACATAGAATCACAGAATGGTTTGGGTTGGAAAGGGATCATTGAGTCCCAACCCCCTGCCATGGGCAGGGACACCCTCCACTAGACCAGGTTGCTCAAAGCCTTATCATACGCTCTGCTCTATATATTCTGAGCACAGGTACCAAAAAGTAAATGAGCAAAATTATTATTTCATCTGACGTGAGTTTTGACAGATTTATTTGTACTCTAAATTTCTTCCAGAGGAACAGAAAGGTGGAGAGGTCTTCCAATTATACCTGAAAGTAGTTAGATTCGGAAAAGAGGAAGACAACACAGGACAGCGGAGAGATTTCACAATTGATGGGTTGGTATAAAGAACTTTTAAAACTAGAAATAAGATGACTTTGCAGACATTTAAAACACGTAATCACACTTAAGCTGCAATAATGAAAGAATTAAACTCCACCGATCTGGGAATCCATCTTCTAATTGAAGAAAAAAAGAGCAGAAGTTTCCATCGTCATGAAGCTGATCTAGGTTCAGCTGTTGACCTCTTTTCATTCTCTCCTTGTTAGACTACTAAATACCAGGAAGTTATAACTGTACTAAAATGAAGTATTGGATCAAAACCGTTTTTCAAAAGTACTTTTTGTACTTGAGGAGGATATTTGATCATTTTGTGGAAATGTTCTATTTCCTTAGGTATTCAGCTTTTAAGAAAGGCCGGTAAAGAAGCAGAAAGGTTACTCAATGTTACAATGCTGGTGCTCATTCACAGTAATTGGAGATTTCTGAAAAGGAGAGATAATTTGTCTAAACCTGCAGACTCAGTAATACACCTGAAATTTCAGCTAAGACTTGAGAGGACTTTAAGAGGTCTACCTAGTGTGCACATGAGTTCATGCCCAAGTGATATCCAATAATTTTATTAGTTCCTGTTTAAAACCTATCCCAAGAATCCAAAAGGAAACTTTAAGTGCAGCATTTTTTAAAATAAACCTTTTTTTTTTTTAATTTACAAAGTAGATACACAGAAATAGAAGAGAAAACTTTCTTGAGTACAAAGTAAACTAGTATTTCTGACTGCAATAAGAAGAGCATACATTTAAAAAAGGAATCAAGCAAAATTAGATGGCCAAACTAGGTATACAGAATTTTAAAAAATCTGTATTTGTGTATAATCAGGCTACAGAACATTAAAGTTGGAAATAGACTGAAGCAAGCTTGGCTGTGAGTCATAGATTTCATCTGTATTCTACCACTTCATTCCCCTACCCCAATCATTAAGATAAACTGATATTTGTTCTAGAGATTTTACTATGAGAAAATAAATAAAAGAACAAAGAGAACCTTGTATTATTCAGCTGATTTACAGAGGAGCCCTGAGTGGCTACTTTATACTTTCACAGCCAATAGGGTTGGTTTAAAGTTTCATCAAAATAACACTTTCTTCAAGATATGTTGGTAAAATACAATAACAGAGCCCAGGCTCTGCTTTGTCGAATACCTTTGTAACATTGGTCTAGATTACAGCAGTGATCTCAAGTGAGATCGTAATTGCACTGAAAGGAGAAGGGGAAGCCCATAAATCACTCAACCTGTACCTTCCAATTACCTGTCTGCTTGCTAATTTCAAGGTGACAGTTACCGTCTGGTATAGGCTTGTCAGTTAACGTGAGCAGGCTTTTTCAAGTATTTTAAGAATGTGATTACAACTGGAATTGAGGGTTAGGGCTATTCAGACTGTGGTTCTGGCACTGTGATAACAGAGAGACTGTACAAATCAGCACCATCATTTTCAAGCTACTGACCCTTCCAGACCTCTTTTGTCTTTACTGCTGTGATTCAAACATGGATCCAAATAATGCAGGAGATGAAAAAGACTGAAAAACTTTAGAGGACTTGGGAATATGCATCTTTGGCTCTCCAAGAACAGACATTTCATCTCCTAAAAGGGTAGTGCAGTGGGTACCATCCACCTGCTTCTCCAGGAAGAGACTGAAATGCAGGAAGAAGTCCAAAGACAGAATCACGCTGGGCATTCCAATTGTGCAAAAGAAGCAAAATCTGTGGGATGACTAGAGAACTGAAGAAGTAGAAAATGTGTTTGGTGCTAAATGCAGGAAAGTTAGAAGAATCCCCCAGGGAATGTGGTCCTAAGAACCAACACACTGCATCCTAATTAACTCCTAACTGACCTTCCTGGTTATTTGGTGCCCAGAATTAAATACAATATTACATTTCATCCTGCTCTGTCACATGGTGTCCTTTCACATCCTGCCCCAAATTGCATTTGTCTTTCATGCTGCCATATCAATTACAAATGCAAATCTAATTTGGTGCTTGCCTTCTGCAGCAGATCTCTCCCAGCGTTAGTACCTTCCAGTTCCTCACTGCTGTCAAATCTATTTATGATGTGTGATTTTTTTCCTCTGCATTTTTTAGGTTGGTGATTCACAAACATCATTCAGGAGACAGAACTAATAATGACACTCAAAACCAAAAAAAGTTGAAAATTAAAAGACTCCCTCATATCCCCAACAAGTTCAGAATAATTATCCTGAATGAAGTTGTTCTGTCTTCAGAGCAAAAGTTTGTTTGTTTGTAAAAGGAGGAGCACAGAGAATAACTGTGCACAGAGCAGAAAATTTGAGGAAAACTTTGGCTTTCATAGCATCTCTGCTTTCCTCTGTGGGGCTGCTTCCCCCCTGGCTTTAGCAGGAGACTCGTTCCTACACATACAGCCTGTTCTCCTTCACTCGATGAGAGCTCCAGGGTCTGGGGGTTGGCAAGCTTTGGGCTGGATCAGGCCAGAACTGCAATTCCAGCCTGCTGCATGTAGCTGTGGGACCTAAGGCATCCTCTGGCCACTTGCTGTAGGAATTTCCCTCTCGAGGGGCTGACTTGGTTCACTCCAAAGAGGAGGCAGCGCACGAGCTGCCGGGTATGCCATGGGCAGGAAAAGCAGATCCTCCACCAACACAGCTGCACTGGGAACTTGGAATAACACATTCTCTGAATTTATGTTCTGCTACTGTTTGTCTTCTTTATAGACATAGACCTTGTCTCCTTTGTTTTACATCTCTAGGAACTTTCTACGCTATGATAAGGGCTATGGATCAGTGGAAAGGCCATTATTGACCTCACTTTGATTACTTTGGTGAGGGGAGACACTTGACCCTACACAAATATTTACTGGTTCTGAGGAACAGCCAAAAACACCTTTGCAAATGCTTGATGGTCTAACAGAAGTTTCTGTGACTTCCATTGCCTTTGCTACTGCATATAAATGCAGTACTGAAGCCTCTATGCCCTTGTATTAGTAAGTTTAAGTTTGTACTCCACAGTTCATTTGTTGCAGCCAACGCTTGCTCCCCAGGTTTTCTCAAAATATCAAATATTAAAAAATATGTATGTGCATTAAAAAACCTAGGCTCATTTCATTGCTAAATAAGGAAAACAGAGGTTTACAAAAGCACATACGTGACTGAGCTGATTTAAAATTTCCTGTCTGCGCATTTCCATGACAATGAGGGTACATAAATACACTCCAAACTGAACGGTTAGCAATGATAAAAGTGGGCAAAATATCAATACCATCTGCTCTCTCCTAATGCTCAAAAAGAGTGAAAACCTAAAATTAACCAAAGAAAATGAGCTGCTAAATAACCTCTCTCCCCCTCCCGAATCTTAGAGGCCTGTACATAACAGCAAATAATTAGATCTTTAGTCCTTCATTGATCCATATTGTAATATTTATATTTCAAATGTTTCCTTAACTGAAACTATTGTGCTAGCACGGTTAAAAGTAACTGAATACAAACACAGTAAAATTCTGCTACTATTAGTATCCTCTAGTACTGAGGCTGCTGCGACTGAGAAGACTAAACAACCTCACTGTCAACAATTTCTCAAGATTTTTAGCTTGAATTTTGCATATACATTTTCACTTTTTCCTATCTAAACTTAGCTATTCTAAGCTGAAAAGATTCCCATAAATGCCAGCGGAGGAGCAGAAGCAATATATTTCTGTTATTTTAAATTTTTTTTTCAAGTCCAGGCATTAAAACGAAAATAAATTCCTGTTCTAAAACTTGATTTTTCAATTATTTTTTTGTACTTTGATTCATGAATGTTGATTCCTTACTTTAAATCACCAAAAGGAAAAAAAAACAACCAAAGAATCCCCAAGTCTTTAAGCCCTGTCCTACTAGGAGATCTATACTGATCTCCGTGAGATTTAGTTTCTTTGTGTATATTATACATTTTATTTTGTCTGAAATCCTGCCACAAAGAGCCAGTTGGCACAAGCAGATAATGCGCTGAGACTACTTGTATTCAGAAAGGAATATATTACAGTGGCTTGGTCGCGTTTCACATGGAGAATCCCGATACCAATATCAACAAGGTTCTGCCACCAGTTCCTTTGATGCTGTTGCACCTCTAAGCTATGGATTTGGTTTGGATTTTAATATGATAACGCTGAAGGCAAAATTAAAAGCACCAATTTATTAGAAGTACTACAGTTGCTGGTTTTGGTTTTTTATTTTTATTTTTTTTTTAATGCTGGCAGGGAGCGTTATGTCGTTCTACACCCCCAGAGTGAAAAAAACCCATCTCTAATTCTGAAACAGCTCACCGTGACCCCGTCCACTCTCTGCAAGGTTGCTTACAAATGACAAAACCTGCTCACCCAGATTCTCAGTACCGGAGAAAGCATTTTTCTGGGAAAGGCAGGTCAGGAGGGTCCAGACAGCTTTTGTGTCTTTTCACAGCACCAAAAAATGAAGATGATGTCAAAGAGCTGACTTCCAGTTTGCTGCTACTTAGGCTCGGGGGATGGAGGGAGACAAGGCTGAGCCTCAGAAATTAAGGACATAAGGAAATGGATGTAAGAGTTGTAACAAAGGTCAAACCAATCAAAATAAAATGGCAAGAGTGGAACTGGAGATTTTGGAAAAAGTGACTGAGTTAACCTATGACCAGAAACTAGAATTTCCTCTCATTTTTGCAAAGACACTTACATGATTTTACACAGTAAGAGCCTAAAAACATATAGTTATATGTGAATTTTATTTATATAAATTATCTCACTGATGGCAGTGGATTATTCATATGAGGAATATATGCTTAGTTCTAGAGTCTGAGCCAGCATGCAGTGAATAAGTTTCTAGTCGCTGGCTGAGCTAAGCACTATAACCCTCGCTGTTCAGTACGACCCTGGTAAAGATTCGTGTTACCAGGAGCTTTATGCTCTTCTTTTTCAGTGTATAAATCTAGTACTAATGCTACTGATGGTGATCAAGTAGTACCGCTCTTGCTGCTATGTTTACAAAGTAAGAACGGATAATTATACCTAAAAATACTTTTATTTGAAAATTGTTAATAAATTTAATATGGAGAGAGGTTTTGAAGCCTCAGTGAAAATGAAAAGCTAACACCATTAAATGGCTGAGGGTGATTATTTTTGCAAAGAATGTGGATTATGCTAGCTCTCAGTGTAAAAATAAAGAGAATAAAACCATGGTTATAATTTCATTTTGGCAATATAAATAGGATAGACAGATGCTTGATATTGTACAGTAATTACAGATGGCTGAACTGAGAATAAACTTTTTTTGTAGATAATGGTTTCTGATTTTGAAGGCCATTTTAAAATCTATGGTTAAGGTTTTGTCTTCCTGCCAAGGACATGAGTTAAATATTTAGTATAAAGTATAGTGTTGGTTTCTGAGCTTGACTTTTAATTATAATATGCAAGCAGGCTGATAAGTCGTGGGTCAAACAACATGACATCCACCAAATTGAAAGAGAGAGGCGTAGGGGGTGTAATGAGATTATAAATTTCTGATAATCAGAATCATGTAATGTAACTAAAAGGAAAAACGACCATGGCATCTTGTTGATTATTCTGTGCTGTGAAAGGACAAAAATGAAGGAAGAGACCTTTGACACATTCCTGAAACTCAAAGCTGTCTCGTATGGTGTCTTTGTGAAGCTGCAGGCTCTGCAATTGATATGCCATAGCTCTCAGCAGATGCAAGAAAAAAGGAAATGCGGTACTACGGCAAAGTGAGAGGGAAGAGACAGAGTGGCATTGATGTGATGAGCTTTAAGGGCATTTCACCTGAAAGAACACCTGAGGCAACAGAAGGAGAAGGGGCAATAAATAATTCAGCAAGAAAATTACATTTCAAAACAATGAGCTTGTCTTTTCCTTTCCCCTCTCAATGAAAACCACTTTCAAAGAACTTTTTTGCAGAAACAACGGCAGAAACTTCTGCTGAGAATCACTCTCATCCACTGATATTTGGTGAAACAATGCAATACATTTAGCTTCATGAGGGATTCAGGGGTCAGACACAACCCGGTGTTTTCAGGCTGGACTTTAGCTGGTAGAAATTGTCATCAGATGTCTGACTTCAGTGGAGCTCTGAGCAGTTACACTGGGGAGTGGTTGACCCTGGAGGATTGTGGAAAGTTTTGTTAAAGTCAAGTTAATGAAAATGTAAGTTCAGCACACTGCAAACTGACACGCAGGAAAAGGGGAAGCATGTTTATCAGCTTGACTTGGCTGCACCGGGAGTGAAAAGCACAGCATTTTCAATCACTGGAGAATGTGTGCAGCCGATAAGTCTGTGCGGTATAGAGAGTTGGAGAAAGCACGCAGAGGATTTTAAATAGGACACAGAAAAACTTAATTTAAAAGACAAAAATCATTTATGTTAAAAAAGGAATGGTTAGATCCTTATCAGGTTTTGCACTGATTTAAACAGAATTTAGGATGTGCCAAATGAACAGGGCAGCATAACAATTCATTTATAGCATGCGAGGTACCCCATGGTAAGGTACATCTGCCCTGACCTAGGACTAAGCATGAAGCGCTGCAGGGTGACATCCCTCCTACCAAAATGGGGCAAAGCCACTTGTATTTACTGTAGCATGGGACATATCCTTCAGTGGTCCTGTGGGACAGCTCGCAGACTGCAAGGTCACACCTAACTTACTCGGCTGTTAATTGTCTTTGGACCCATGCCCTTAATCGTGGTATCACAACATTGGCATTTCGCTGGTAGCAAAAGCCAGCGTTTGAAGCGTTTGGCTCCCTCGGCTGCTGCTCCTCACCACTGTCCTTCACTGCTCCCCTTTGCTGGGCTGATGCAACTATTAGTGGGGTTAAGCTCTAAGCAGAACTATTTCAGTTTTCAGAGAACAAGTTACAAACGAGATCCCTGACCCAGACTATTAAAAAACCCCACAAATCCTGCAATATTTTCTTCTTAAGCCTTTTTCTTAAGTCCCAAAGGCAAGGCCCTACAAACAGATGAATCATCACATCTGATGGGACAGTAACCTAGAGGAGGTGCAAAAGCAAGAAGCAGAATGGAAGAGGGGACAGGACAGCGCGAGGATTATTTAATGTGGCTTTGTTGCAAGAGAAAGCACAGCAAGGACCACCACTGCAGCTTTGGTGCTCAGCCTACATGCTTGTGCATCAAGTGTGAATTTACGAGGCTTTGGGAGGCAAAGATCTCAGTGGGGGCTGCAGATGGCTAGAGAGAAAAATAAAAGATGCACCAGATTCAGGTTTCTAAAGTTGAGACATATTGAAGGTTTTCTACTTTTACTATGCACAGTCTGCTAGGAAAGAGGCAGCTCTTATCTGTCTGAAAATGTCTTAAAAATGAACTACGCTCTCAAGTGAATATTATATATTTTTCAGGCATGCATTCCAGCTCATACCTAGTGTGATGCTTTCTTATCTCTCATGTGAACAAAGGTTCCAAAGATCCTCTGAGTATTTCCCTGTGTAATTCTAAAGAAAGCATAAAAGATGAAAAAAAAACAAACCCAGTAAGCTTGTCAAGAAACAAATTCACTTAACTTGTTCCTGATAAAGTCTCCAAAAGAGGCAATGCACAGGAGGTTTCCTAATGTTTCTCCTACCTTTATGACATACAGTATTCTGGCTTGAACTGGAAGAAAATCTCCTCACAAAATTCTCCTTTATGGGTAGTATCTACTGATTTTTATGCCACCATAAGCCTATGAAAATATAAGTGGCTTCTGTCATCAGCTAGTTTCCATCCATTAATAGATTATTCTCACCCTTATTTGGGGATCCATCATCTATGAGGTGAACTGAATTTAACAGAGGAGATTACAGATAACAGTACAAGGAAAAGGGGGTAAAATAAACATTTTAAACCCTTGTAAAATTCCTACTGATGTCAGTAGGATTCTTTCCACATGTTTAGTGGCGTGTGATCTATGCCCTTATTTATCTGACATTTTCTCTGAGCTTCAGAAGTGCCTGTAGTTACAGATATTCACTAAAAGTCTGCTAAGAACAAAGAGTGAATGAAGGATTATATAGTTAAATTTCCTAAAGCAGGTAAGTACTATTTTATGCATACTATGATGATGGGAAATAAAATGAATTACTGATACTTGAAGAGGGTTGAATATAATGATTTACTGTTGAGGATAGGTACAAATGCAGTTGCTAGAACAACAGAGCTCTCCTACAGTAAGTACTCTAAGCTCCTAAAAAGGAACTCCAGCTCATTACAATTAATAGCTGAGATTTCACTTCGTTCCATTTAGTGGAACCAAGTCAATATTGTTCACGAGGTGAACAGAAGTTACACGTGACATAGAGTTAAACACTGAAATCCCTTGAAGTGTGTCTTTGACACAGGAACAATTCTGTTGGATGACTGAAAGCCTCCTTTTTCTAAAGGCAAACTAACACGGCAATGAAGCCTGGAGGGCGAGTTGCCCTGTAAGATGCACATGGTGAATATCTAATGAGAGAGCAATCCTACCTGCTAACCTCACACAAAGCACTAAATCCTTCTTCAGCCAGTAAGGCTGTGTTTAAACTCCATGGCAGGGGCATTTTGTGGTGCACCCAGCTGCCAGAGCTCTTTGACTGCCCAGTGTCCCAGCTTTTACACACAGCCCAAGTCCCCTGCTCTTGCATGAGTAAGGCGACAGAGAATGGGACCAGCCCAAATGCCGCAGCAGTACGTTCATTCACGCTTGGGCTATGAGCTGCCTTCAGCTCTTGGAAATTCTGTCTGTGGCTGGGAGGAGGATGCCTAATTCTACAGCATGCTTTGAGTAGGTTTTGCCATTCCCGTGGCAACAGTGCTGTGAAATGCCAGGTGGTATTCACCTCCCACCCCATCTCTCGGTTACACCCACCACAGAAATGCAAACAATTGCACAGAATCCTTATGTGACAACTAATGCTCTACAAAGCAATTAGGCTCGTTCTAGGCTAGTTACAGCTTCAGTGAGCGCCTGGAAGATATGACAAAACAAGCAAACAATTATATACTAATATTCTCCCCATATTGTTAAGGCTATTCTTTGTAAACTGATCCCCAGATTTGCTCCCACTCTCATTGCAGTGTACCTCAGCTAGCATCACTTGCTTCCAAGTTAAGCATCTTCTACGTATCTAGTCAAGGAAGAGAGAACAGACTCTCCAGACAGCAATCCCTTCCTTCCTTAGCTAACTGGAAGTGGAGACACCTTCCACAGAGACCTTTCTCCATGCACTTGAAAATCACTTGAGTATACAAAGAGGTGAGCAGGACAGTTGAAGAAACAATCCTTTTTACATAGTTGCTTTTCAGAGTGTAATGGATTTTTCTTTTTCATTTGCTCTTCAGTTATGTTTACAATCCATAAGGAAGGCACTGCCCTCTTGGCCAGGTATTGTGCAAACATATAATAAATTAGCCTCCTTAAAGCTCTCCTTGTCTGAAAATCTAAGCGGCCTAGAAACCTAAAGAGTGGATGCCCAATATAATAAATGCAAGAGCCAAAGAACAGAGTTAGAGTTAGGGTAAAACAGGAAGTGAACAGTTCTTAGTTGGTCTGGCGTGGGATTAACATCGCCACTTGTTATAAGGTGGGATGCTTCTGTAAGAGTCATGAAAATGGAGGTTGGCTTCTTTAAGAGGTAGAAATGAGACACAAAGTTTCCATCTGTTAAAAAAAAAATGAAATCTCTATCAACTGAATGAAAATTTTTGTTTCACAGGTGAAATGAGTTTCCATACCCTTCTCCAACTGTATGCAAGAATAAGCAGCTCTTGCAGCTTGCTTTGCCTGAATGAGTATATCCCTTGATTGTCTGTCTGTCTTTACAGGTATAGGAAGGAAGGAAGACCATAATGTCATATTATATATACCTCCATCCTTAAATATTAAAAAAACTTGAACAGACAATGCCCTAAGTAACCTGATCTCACTTGGAAATTAACCCTGCTTTGAATAGGATGTTGAAATAAATAATCTCCAGAGGTCATTTCCAGCTTTATTTTCATGGTTTCTATGGTCTATGAAGACATTTTACAATGGACTATATAATTTTGCAAAATAAGTGCCTTAATCAAACCTACAGTTCAAGATATCAACATGACCTGCAAAAATAATCACCTTTGTGCTACGAAATTAAGCGAGTACCTTTCAACAATGGAAGCTACAGTTCAAGATGGGAGTTGAAACCTATCGCCAAGATGAGAAAAGGGACCTTCTACTACCACTTTCCAAGTCACATATGTCACTGAAACAATAAAGTTTGGACATAAGCATGAAACAGGGAAAGAAACAAAATTGAGTTAGAGCTGGACATAGTGTTGCTACCGCACAAAGTCCGGTAGAATCACAGAAAACAAGTTCTTGGCATTTATGGCTGCTTTGCAATGGCATCCCAAACAACTTGTTTGATACATCTGCTCTAAAAACCTGAAGAGATGATTTGTAGTTCTAGTAATGAGTGTATACACGCTTCCTGAGCCAAACTCTATAGTAAGCACAGTGTAACGGGGCAGTTTTCAGCACACCTCCATTAGGTGAAGCTGGGGTTAACACAGCCTCACCTCTGCAAAGTTTCTATCAGGTGTCTTACTGCAGCCCTCTACATCACCATAGCGTATATGCAGTGTATGTGACTGACTTAGACCGGCACCATCTCAGCCACACATCTTGCAGGTGGCCAAGCGAATTGCCCATTGGCTTTGTGTTAGGAAGATGAAGAGAAGAGGGCTATGGAAAAATTACTGTTAAATGTAGTTTAAGTAATTTCACTCCATTCTAAATGTCAGCCTGAAATTTTCCGGAGTTTTAATCTGCCAAGTGTATGCAGGCTGGTGATTTCAGCTGAATGATTCCCAAGCTTTATTGTCCCAATCTTATTTTAAAGCATGTACCTTGTTGGAACATACCAAGAACACCCACATGGATATGGTGGGCTGGTGCTTCTCCTTCACTAGCTAAAAACGGACAAATAGGATTCATTTCCTTTGATGTTCTACTTGTAGAACTTGTAAATCCTACTCAGCTTTGGAAAAGAAAAAAAAAACATAGCACAATTATACCTTCTTCTAAAAGAGCAGAGGATTTGCTAGGGAATTTTGTACAACTGTGGGAGGGCAAGTACATAAAAATATTCTCTATAAGGCTGATAGATTGCTGTACTGAAAAGGTAATGCCTGGATGAATGTATCTGTAGGTAGCCATAAAAACGCTGTGAAGACAAGGGAAGGAAATTAAAGGAGCTGAAATGTCAGCTGGCAAACCAGAAGTGATTCTGGAAACAAATGCTGACACTTGGGAACACAGATCTTTTGGGGGTGAGACTCTAAGCTCTACAGCATCTTGCAGGAGGCCATGGAAGCTAGCATGAGTACCCCATAGCTGGGTCTTGAGTGACAGGCCTTCTTGCTCTCCATACAAGGAGAGAAATATTTATTTTATATATGTCATTCTTGGCAAGTTCAGGAAGGAAAAAATCCCAACACATCTGGAAAGGGGATTTCTCTCCATAGAGGACCACTGCTGTTTCATAGAAACACAGAATGGTTTGGGTTGGAAGGGACCTTAAAGATCATCCAGCTCCAACCCCCTGCCATGGGCAGGGACACCTCCCACTAGCCCAGGTTGCCCAAAGCCTCAGTTTGCCCTGTTTCCTTCTAGGTGGGCATAGTCACGATGGCAGCGTGACTTTAAATAGAAGCTCTGGAGTACCCTGGGAGGGTGAACTTTTTGGGGGACCTGTGTGGTGACATCCCATGGCTGTCCTTTCTCAGCATCGTTGCCTACTGTTCAAGATTCAATTGTTCTGTAGAGGCTTCATAGCTGTCTGGAAGGTCCAGATACCTCAGGGAAGAATTTCTCCCCTTCTGAACTTTGCTGAATACATATATCTAAAAACATAAATTAGGCTTGAAGCTGATGGTTTTTTTTTTTTCCAGACGCCACTGCAGAGATTTTCCAGAATGAAAGCACAAGGTCTTGAAAACAAAAAAAAAGGCCAACAGAGAGCTGTGTGAGTCAGAGAACTGGCAGCACAATGTGAGGCTGTTCAGTTCCAGCCCGCAGGGACGAACCAAATTGAGAGTACCTGAAGGTCACCTCTATCTGCTGGCTCTCTGCTGACCTATGTGAAATGAGTCTTTGCTCTCAGTCCATGGCTCAAGTGAGGAGAGGGCTATTCAGAAACAACTAACCATTCTTGAACCTAGCAGTGTTCCTGCATGGGGTGTCTCTTCTGTGTCCATTTTTACACAGGTTCAGCTTCTCAGTGCTATTTGTCTGTCACCTTCTTCTGATCCAAAGCTACAGTAGAGCAACAGCAATCTTCAGGAAGGGGTATTCAAGGCTGGATCCAGCCCTGCTGGCACTGGGGTATGCCAAACAGTTGAACAAATTGTAAATTGCTGTCTCCAAGTTGTTCAGTTACTCTTTCTCCATCACTTCCCATTCCACCTCCTTAATTTATGCTTGCTATTGTTACTTGTTCTAGCAGGAAGTATGACATCCTGGCAGACAGCTGCTGTCTCTCTTAGCTGGAACACAGTCCGCTGCTTCTCCCAGTTCCTTGACTGTTTGTATAGACTGTCCCAGCCTGTGATGGAGAACAGCAGGCTCCCCTTGCTGGTGCAGACACACGCTGTTGATAAGCTGTGCCAGCACTGAATGAAACATCTTCTCTTTTCTTAATACACTCCACAACAGCTGTTAGCAACGGCCTTAAATTCATGTTAATATGGGTAGTAAATTTTGCCTTATGTTTTTTATGAGACTGGATTTTTTTCTATCATCAAGGAAATTAAATAAAGGTGTCCATTAACACTTAAACTAACAATATGAAAGCTGCAGTTCTCTTCATGCATTCGCTTTCACTACCCTGAAATAAAGAACCCTAAGAGTATGATACAATATCACTGGGGTGCCTTTTTTTTTAAAAAGTTTAGAGGACAGAAGAGAGGATCCTCTGACAGTTTATCTGCGCTGTGAAATACTCTCCTCTGCAGGTAATTTCCTGCTCTTTCAGTAGGTGAAACAGCAGCAAAATCTGCATGATGAAATAAGGTCTGTGTCTTCCTGGGTATCTGTACTGAGCCTGGCTACACCAGGCTCTACTCTTCTGCTGGGGCTTTGGGTACTACCAGACAATGATGGCAGTTCTTATTAGCGGTGATGGAACGGGGATTTTTGCCTTCAGTTTAGGCTGTAACCACTCAGGGAAGTGTGCAAGTGTGTATGTGATGGAACTGATGAGCAGGGTAAATGCAATTCTGAAATAATCCTGTGGATGACTGTTCTGCAGTTCCTAATATGCTTTCACCTTCTAAACATGGAGATAAAAAAATATTTCACAGATAGTATCTATAACAGAAAGGAATTTAATAAAATAGTAAAGAAAATTTGCTACTGCATCCGAAGAACTCAGTATGTCATTATACAAAGCGGGCAAGTGTCACCAACTGGCGATAGAGAAATGGTGTAGGAAAGCTCTCAATGACAAAGCAGCACACACTATAATGACGGAGAGGGAGATAGCATTTGATCTGGGCTGAACCAGCCTCTCAAAAATATTGACATTAATACAACTTTCACTGGCAAAACCAGGGATCTTCAACTACAGAAATGGTTGTAAGTAAGTAAGTAAAGCAAGCAGTATTTGTAGATGGTACAGAATGGGTTAGTAAGGTTTTCAAGTAGGGGGGATAAATTCCTAAAATCCCTTGCCCTAAATACCCTAGTGTCAAAAATGAAGAACGCTGCTGTGGGAAATTCTGAGTGCTCTTACATGTCTAGGAAATGAGCTCAATAGTTTACCAACTGAATCCATACAGAAGAGAACATCAAAGGAAAGGTTCAGATTTGCTCCTGGTTGCAAACCCCAAGAACAGGTAACGTTAGGAAAGCTCAGGTCCAGCTGCTGCTGTGCTTCCTAAGCCACCCTCCACACCGTTTCTCACTCTTGCTTCTGTAGCTTGTAGAATCCACCCAATAAAAGTGATTTTTCATGATGTCCAATTTCAGAGAGAGAGGATTCTTTGAAAGACTAAGCCCCATTTAGAACACATTTAAAATAAAAGAAAGTTAATGCTAAGACACCTCTAAGGACCTGTTGTTGTTTTAAATTAAGGATTAAAATTAATGACAAAATCAGTTCATTATAGAACTGAAAAATTTGCATGATCTTTTAGACTTGACAGAGTGTTCTGATTTGTGAAGTTAAACAGCAGATTCAGTGCTATGCAAAATATAAAACAAGAGCAACGATAGAAACAACTAAGATGCACATCCCTAGGAACATACTGATCCTAACTCGCATTGCCTTGCACCTTGAGTTGCCACCTCAGCCTGTGGAAAGTGAGTTCACATGCCACTTTGAGTGGGCATCATTTTATGCTTCCTTTGCAAAGCTGACAGTCACCACATCATCTGATAATGGCAAATTTGACCAAACTAATTTATCATAGGAATTGTTTCCATTAGCTCATCCTCTAAGAGACAAATACAATTACACATATTGAACGTCACCACTTTGAGGTCAACGCAATTTAGGAAAAGTAAAAATAAATCATGATTGCTCTGGTAGGGAAACGGACACCTTGCCTTGCCAACTGCATGACTGTACTAGTGAGCAGATGTGATTTGTCTTGTTGGGGCCAACTTTATCTGACATGTAACCACACACACTTCAGTGAAGCCAGATCAGGAATTAGCGTGGCAATCTGGAATAAGATTGGCCTCATTTTTTTCCAGTTTGATGCCCCCAGGATAGTTGACCTGGGATTTATATGGACTCTTCACACATCACCAGGTCCTCTGTGCACAACAGAAGTGTGTACTGTTGATTATTTACATAATTTTGCCTGTTACAGGCCAGAAAGAGAATCAATATTGTTATTGAAGCTGTGTGTGTGATGTCAGTTACCATGAATAAGGTGGTAATTTATCCATCATGATAATTTAACAAGCATACATTTAAGGGGTATGACTTATTATGCACATTATAAACTCTTAATGATATTTCACACATCTTCTGTCTGGAATTCTGTGACAATCTACCTTATAGCTACGAATAGAAAATGCTGCATCAGGAAGAGCACTGGAAACACAAATTATCATAAGCAGATCATTTATTCTCTTTACAATTTTCACAACAATGGATTCAACTTGTACAGGTTCTCTTTCTGTTATGCATTTTGACATGATCGTGAAACTGGCAACACACTGATGTCCGAAATGCCATGGTGACTCATAACTGCTATAAAGATTAAAAGAGAACAGAAAGTAGAATAATTCTTATAACATTCTCATAACAATCTTTTAGCTGTGATACTGAGATCGAACAAAACTCTCATGACACGAATTGTAATGAACATCTATAGCTATTACAAAATTAACCTATTTCCACATCTCTGAGTGTTTTCACTGTTGTTTTTTTTCAACAGGCAGTGACAAACCAACTTTCCAAAATTGCCTTCTTTTTGAATTACCTGCATTTTCTCTGTAAACTTGATAAATCAGCAACTGTATATGACTCGCTGACTGTATCATTAACATTTTAGTACAATAATTGGCACGGTGATTGAAGAAAGCAGAACTGTGTGGTGTGAAACTCTACGCATATCAATCACAAGAGGCAATCCCAGCTTTCTCAATGCTATAAAAACCCCCCTCATTAGTGTCAGTTTCCTTATTTTTATCACATCTAAATCATTTTATCATAAGCAAGTGAAAACTGCTTTGTACTTGGCAAACTTCACTGCAGACGGCAAAGCAGATGACTAAAGGTTCGAGGATATTACAGAATGGCAGAGCTGTATCTATGCTAGTGAACCTTATCAGGTGATTATAAAACGGTAAAAATTGTTGGAGAAGGAGCGAAGGAGCTCACAAGGTGTGCTGAAAAGTAACAATTTTGGATATTCATGAAAAGTTCCCAGAATCAGCCTTATAGAACAGAATTCTACCACACACAACGTTCTCCCCACACTGGTCAGAACGTGCCTTCAACACACTGGAAAGGGAGTGCAATATGGGTTTGGATTAATCAGGGACCAGGGAGAATTGAATTGCAAGAAAATTTTGAGTCAAAATGCAAATATGAGAACAGGGAAACGATAAACAAAAGTTTATTTATCTGAGCAGATTATTTTTTTTCATTCTCTCTGCTTCAGTGGGGTTTCTTTCTGCCTGCAATGAGTATTTGAAGTTCAAAAGAAGGCGAGCTGCAGGCAGCAGGCACAATAGCACCACCACTACCGTCTTTCTCCCTTTCAACATGTTTATATATTATGCTCCTTTCCCTGGGCGTTTGCAGCCGGTAGGTAGTTGCTTGCACTAACTCAAATCACCCCGTAAGGCCCTTTTTATTATTAGTTGCTGCTTGCTGAGGAAGCTCATCATCAATCAGCTTCTTCGACTATGGGACAGCTTAAGTTTGTTCACTGATGCATGTTACAGCTAAGAGATGGAGAACTGGTACCACAGATGTTGTAACTCATGAGGCAAAGCCAAAATAAATAGAAAAGTACACAAAGAGGAGTAGCAATGCTGTTACATTAGTGAAAAGAGTCACTTAACCAAAGTGATGTTTAGAACCACACAAAAGACAGTCCAAAGATGATGCCAGGATAGTTCTGCTGTCTACTGAAGGAAACAGTTCAGAAAGAAAAAAAAACAACACAACAACAAAACCAACTTACTCTACTGTGGACTCTGCTTGTAGGCAACTGAAAGTATCTCAATAGGGGCTGAACATGGAAATAGAGACGTTAAGATGGAGACTCTGCTGAAAATGCTCCCCTCAGCTGTGGATGGGAGACTTACCAACCAAAACGGAGAATTTTTTTAGAAAAACTTTCACCTATGTAGTCTAGGCAACAATAAAGTTGTAATGTGGAAACTTAAGTAAAAAATTAATTGCAGATTTACTGGTTATAGGCAAGGAGTCTGAAGAAAACCAGTATTTCACTATACAACTACATCATCTAAAAGGGTAATTTCCTACCACAACTTATATTTTCTTTCTGTGCCTCAGCGTGCATTGTACGTTAAGAGACTCAGGTTTCCACGTGTATATGACTAAGTGGACAGATCAGCGAGTCCTGGGGAACTTAACAGAATTCACATTACTACAATTTACTCTAAATTTGATTCAAAACTTAAAAATACATCTTCTATGTGCTATGCTTAAGAGCCAAGTGCAAGAAAATGCGTGTACTGAATCACAAACTTAATGAAAGAGCCATTTGTTTCTCCGAATTGTACATGAGTGGGTAATTATCTCCAGCAAGCAATTTTTGTCTGCTTGTATACAGAACAATACTGGAACACTACAATACTTCTCCATCTCCAGTATCAATTTATGTACATAATAAGAAGCAGGAAAACAGTCATTGTGAGTGGTGTCTTTTACAACAACAATTGGCTCATTAACCTTAAGCAGATCTTTCTGACCTTAGAGTGGATGAAAAGAACGCAAACAACTGGAGCGATGAGGTATGCACAGATGCTGCCTGCGCCAGGAAACACACAGGACTTGCTCAACTACCATCTTGCCATACCTCACATGCTGTATGATCTACTCTGGAACAAGACTGAACAGCAAAACAGTTTAGCTGACACCAAATACAGTCTAACTAGATGGAAACCAGACCATTCCCACAACAGTTATGTGCCAAGTACAACACAAGTTGTATTTACAGTATTTACAACAGTAAATAGGCAAAAGTAAAGTGTTTTTTTTCTGATAAACTCTCTATACGATGATTCTGCTGACTCACAGCTATAATAGAAAACATTGCTCACAGCCATGCCCTTAAGTACAGGTTTGGTATCAACCTCAAACAGTTGGCGTTGGCTTGTTACCGGGGTCGCTCAGTGGGGCTGCTATTGACTATTTCAGTAGCGATGGAGAGGAAAGATTGCTGGAGCTTATTACTGTGACAGGAAGACAGGAACACTACAGTAGTGTAGTAAATAATAAGCCCTTGTTTGTAGAAAAATATCACAAAGTACTACCTATACCTAGCAAGTAGCTCTCAGAAATGAGGATGGGACCAAATTATTAAATCTCCTGCAGGTTAATGAAAAAACATTCTAAAATCTTTGTCTCCGTGGTTCTGATTTGAGCATTTTCCTGAAAAAGTATTTTGAAAAAAAACCAAAACACACCAAAAACACAGGAGGATCTGAATGATTTTAAAAAGGTTTGTTTAAAACTGAAAAATCAAGAAAATGCAAAAGGACACAAGAAATAACCATTTCCTCAGAAATGCCATTATACCAACTGGAAACACAAACGGTGGAGAATCATAGAAAAATCCTACTGGTATATGCACATTAGGGAAATACTTAACAGTTCCCAGAGTTAATAAGAAGTAGCTGTAGTGAGCTAACACATAAATGGAA
Source organism: Pterocles orientalis (assembly GCA_011057875.1). Taxonomy (NCBI): domain Eukaryota; kingdom Metazoa; phylum Chordata; class Aves; order Pterocliformes; family Pteroclidae; genus Pterocles; species Pterocles orientalis. The sequence continues at coordinate 239,560 of WKFP01015424.1, forward strand.
AGAATGCATAAGATGATCATTTTTACAGATAAGATTTTTCCTATGCTATTTTTGGGTGAATTGGTAAATTGCTTTTCACTATGAGTAATAACTGCTCACGCCGTATCATATCACAGATTAATTGTAGTGCAGCTTGATTAATTTTTTTTCTTCTTTACTAACCAAGCAGTAAGTAATGCTGATGAAACTTAAATAATGACCTGCCTGAAACCTGTCCTCAAGTATGAAATGAACTACCCTCGATAGCAGCATTGTTTAATTTAGGAACGTGTAACTTTCTGTAATACCCATCTACTTCATTACATTTTTTAAACGTCGTTTCTCCCGGTTGAGGGATCACTCATTCAACCAAAACACAGAGCTGCTACACCTGACTGGCATGCACAAATGCACTGCTCTTACAGCATCAAAGATTCCTTGTCCAGTCTCTCCCTTATGCCTCTGACTTCAATTATATTAGCGTCAAGCCCCCGGGTTATTTGATGGATGCATTAACTGGCAATTAGACAATAAGAGACAGGTTCTGTGTAACCCTATGGAAATGATCTGCTCGCTGGGCTAGAGGGGACTATGGAAGAAAGCAACATTTGAGAAAAAGCCTTCTGCAGCTACCGAGAATTTTGTCATGAACTTTCATATTTTGCTTACTATATTAGAAAGTGTAAAGTTTAGATTTATATATGATTTCAATGATATTTGTAGGTACAGCTAAGTCACACAAAGCTCTCTATAACCCTTACGTGTGCAGGATGAGGAGGGATTTTACATATCGTTCATAGTGGTAACGTGGTACTCTGACAATGCAGTGTATATGTGTATATATATATATTCATCTGTTGCACTCAGGGCACTTAGTAGTTACCGAAAGCATATAAGAACACAAGAAATTTAGTGCTACCTGTCACTTAAGTTTTCACTAATTTGTTTGTACAGGCCTGCGCATCTCCAGCCTGAATATTTACATGCTGACGCACGGGGCACTAAGAAACATCGACTGCAAAAGTGAAGATAAATGGCATCTTTGTGTCTGAATCTTAATTCGTTCTGTGATTCAAAGTCATGAGCAAAATTATGCTTGCAATTCATTAATTTGAAGGCTGGCAAGTATTATTAAGCAGAAATTTGCATACAAAAGGTGTTGCTTTTTAAATACTTATGACAGAAAAAATAATGAGTATACAAATAACAAATCTTGCATGAATATGGATATGGCTTAATGGAACCACTACTTAATCTTTTCCCCAAATTAATCTAAACCAAAAGAGGGTTACAGGCGGCTCTCAGTAGGCTGTGGTGTCACCTAAATCGGCAGATTTAAATCTTGTTTTACAAACTTTGAGGTGTTTGGTAATCCACGCTGAATCACTTGTTAGACAGTTTTTCTAAGAGAGAGCTATGGAAAGTCTGACTGGCTAGAGTCCGTCAGAGCAGCATCAGGATTCTCCAGAACCGTGACAACGCTGCTGAAAGAAGACCCTAGAGGCGCTCTGGGGAACCTCCAACCAACCTGCAGATACACCCAATCTTCCTGCAGCCAAACCCAGAGGGGCACCTCATGCATGGTCGCAGGATACATGCCTTCTGCACCTGCAAATTATTTTCTTCATGTTACAGGCTGATGAGTTTCCAGAAAAGCTGCACACCAACAGAGGAGGAGAATGGGTACAGCATTAAGACAAGGGGTAACTTGATTGTGTTGCATCATCTGTGGCAATGAAACTGCCAAAGTGAAAGAGAATTTCTTCTAAGGCCATATGAGTAAACATTGCTTTTAGATTTGTTCTGCTTATTTCCAGGATTTCTTCAGTAACTGCCATAAAAATGGCTTTGATCCTGCATAAAGAATGACCTGGTGCATGTGCATGACATGATTGCCAAGTTGTGTGACACTGAAGCCAACACAGAAGGGACTGTTTTTTGTCAACTCTGCTGCACTACGCATGTACGGACAACAGGCTAGTTTTAGGAATTCCTATAATGCAGTTGACATAATGTAGCTATTTAGAGTTTGGCTTGGGTGGTCTGTCAGCCATTTCCAAAAGGCAGATCCCCCCAAACCAGTAAATATAAATAGGGCAACATCATTGCCATGACATGGTAGAAAAATCTCATGAGATTCCTCTACAAGCAGGGGAACCATCTGGACTAGTCATCATTTAAGCTTGCAGTGCTCCTACAGGCTCTCCAAACAAACGGAAAAATACAGTGTCTGGCATAAAGTTTTTTTAAGACACAACTGCACATAATAGAGCTAAAGAGAGGCTCAGTAAGGACATTTGAATCCTGACCTTGTACATACATACTCTAGTACATCCTTGGGGATGACTGTATTTTGATGGCCTAGAAAACTTACATTAATTTATGGTTTCCACAAAAAGCTATATCTAGAAGACAGGTTCCAAGCTCAATCTCTTTACATTTGTATATCAATTATAAAATATGTTTATTATGGCTTCCTTTTCATCAGGCCAGGATTAGAGCAACAAAACATCCAGGAGACATTTTATAATATTGTGTTAACAGGATTTTCATGTGATTATGAGGCACTAATTAAGTGCTGGCCTGTGTTGTTAAACAAAATTGCACACCAGGGGTATTGATTTGTAAATTACTGGTATGGAAAAAGTATTTAAAAGCATATAAACAAAAGTGTTAATTTAATCAGGTACAGCTGATCTAAAAAATTATTTTAATTTAAAACTCTTACATTATTTATAAAGCTGTAATACAGCATTTTAAAAACCATGAATAACCGTGAATGTAGAAACTGCAGTTACAGGTAGAGTCCATTCTGTGAGATACGCCAATAGGTCAGCAAGGCTTTCAGTGCAAACAGTCTCAGGCACTGCTAGGAGAGGAGCTAGGACTGGCAGATGGAGTACAGATAACGGTAAATTTATTTTCACCAATTTACCAGAATCCAGGGCTGAATCACAGCATGGGGGGTGCCAAGAAATATCTGGCATTAGAATAGTTAATATAAGCAAACCTTTCAAGGAATGTAAAAATCTCATGCTCTAGGGATTAAACTAATATGCAAATAGCAGAGACCAAGATGAGATCTTCACAGGGACATATTATCCTGTGCCTACAATAAAAATTTTAGTACATCTCTGACTGAACCTCCCCTCACTTCGATGCCAGACTAACCTGGGTGCTACCTTCACCTGAACCTCAGCCATTTTAAATTTCCTCCTTTCTCTGATACTTGGCCCATACAAAAAAAAAATAAAATCAGAGGACAGTGGAGCTGAAACTGTGTCTGGGAGGCAGAGAGTTTCTTCTCTCACTCCTGGAAAAGATTTACAGCTTAGCGCGGTGTTAGCTGTGGGGCTAGCTTGGCCCAAGGCCAGGCTGCCTCTTGCATTTGCCGAATTCAGTGAAAAAAGCTTTTATCACCTGAGCTGTCTGACCATTTCTTTCTTCCTTGTGGCTACCAGGAATCAATACTTCGGGCTGCACTGCTGAAGCCAGGAGAGAGACAGGTAGAGTCCAACCTCTTAACAGATCTATTTGTTTGCTCCCTTGTGCTTTTTCAACAATATCATGCAGAATCTTTTTTTTCTCCATTAATAATTAAACAATATTTAAGGTATTCCAGCCAGGAACAAAATGAGCTGTACAGCTACTGATAGAGTAACAAAAAGAGCACCCACAAGTCTAGACGGCAGGGAAATCTTACATGAAAGGGCAAGAGCAGAAGACAAATCTCTCCAGGCAGAGGCTGCCTGTATTGGCTGCAAAGCCTCTGAGCCCTTGGCAGGAGGAGGGAAGCAGTGGGCTATTTCATCACGAGGTTCCTAAACTCTTTACAAACCAAGCTCAACACTAGCTGTCGGAAACAGTTGTGTTGCTAGTATTGTAAACTCATCAAAGAAGAGGGGACTTAAAAAATAACATCCTTTTGGCATGACTGTCTTAGGAGCTAGACATACAAAGTAAATCAATATGGAAATATATGTTGTATTTTTTAAATGCCACTAAACAGAGAAACATTTCCATTTGTATCTTTATATACAAAACCTGCTTTTAGGAATCACTGATAGCAAGATTAAAATCGTATTCAACTACCACGCTGAACAACCTTGTGTTTAAAGGAAGGGAGCATGTTGTTAGGTATATGAGATGACTATCTTGTGTGCATCTAAGTTCATTCACTGAGTGCAGTGGCAGATCTCAAAAAGTCATAGCGTGTTAATATTTTTTGACGACATTCATTTGATTCGAGACGATTTTCCACTATGGGAGAAAAGACATGAGCAAAAAGAAAGCATTGACTTTGGGGCATATGTTGCCCTTAATATTTGCGCATAGCTTTCATTGATGTCTATGGGAAGTCTGTAAAAACTAAAGGCAGAATGTGCCCCAAAGAGGAAATTAGAGAGAGAGTTATTTTGAGATGCCTGAAACGCTCAGATGTGGGAATAGTGACAAAAGGTAGCATGTGTGCTTCCAAGGAAAGAGGAATTGGAGTTAAAGAGTAAACGCTCTACTCCTTGGGGATCATTTATGGTCTCTAAAGAGGTTAATGTGTGTCCCACAATCTGTTCTCGTATGTAAGTTACTTTAGTCATGCTGAGAAGAATAAAAGAGTAGAGCAGATGGCCATGACAGATGAAGACAGCAGCCAACACTTCTCTTCAGGCAGAAGGGCCATTTAAACCTAAATGAACTAGTCACTTGAGTCATGTAGAGTGCTATCAGGTAGAAGATCTGGCCTCGTTGGAAAGGGAAAACTATAGAGCAGGCTGTCCTTGGCATAGAGGACTTGGGTGCTGGAGTGCACAGCTTTGGCCCTGTGCAGTTCACTGTGGCCAAAGAGAGCCCAGAGCGTGTTTTAGGCAGAATATGATCTGCAAGAGTCATCTAATGCAGACAAATAGGAAATCCAGCCTCAGCTGAGGACAGACCACATGTCTTAAGTCTGTATAGCCTGGTCCCCACTACAGCTTTAGTATTTCAATTCCAGTAAGATCCCTGTCCAAAGTCCTTCCATGAAGACAGGCAGGTAAAACCTCCTTTTAAAGACTGAGCAGGATTAAGAATTGCTAACTGTTGTGTGCCATTGAACCTGGCCCTCCAGAACTACTCTGCTGCAAGCTAGTTCTTTCCTCTTTGCCTTGTTTACTAGCAGGAGAGGACTATGGGTGATATGTTCTTTTCCTTGCCCTGACTTTGTATATTTATTTACTTTTTTATCTTGGTTACTCTGATAACACATAAGAAGACTTGCTTCAGTTAACTGTGGAAGAAGTGAGAGTCCCATATTTAACTCTCTCATTTGCACATGTGCTTTCAAACCTATGCCTTTGAGTTTGAAAGAAAATACCTCTCTTGCCAGGTTGTAAATTATTCCAGGTGAGGGAATTTTTTGCTTTAATTGAAAGACCAATAACTTGAAGGTTATCATAGAATAAACTTTGGTCTTATTGGAGTATATTGATTTATCTCACAAGATGCTTCATATTCAGACCTCAGCTAAAAACTGGGTATTATTGACCACTCTTGCATTATTTCATATTTATTGACATCATCTGCTGTGCACTGAAGCCTGATCTCTAGAACTTGTTCCCTGAATTTTTGTCTTTGCTTCTTGGCCAGATGTAAACAAGATTGATTCACGCACAAGGAAGGGCAAAGTATCTTCTATAATGCTGTAATCCCTTGCTAACAATCATTTGGCTAGGACAGAGAATTTTGCATTTAAAAGTAGTTGAGATTTGCTTTTCTGAATAATTACTGTGATTGCCTGAGGCTCCTTTGTTGAAATATCAGAGAGGAGATGGTTTCAGCAGCTTGATGATAAACTGGACAACTTCTGGCATTTTAATTCCATTCCCAATCAATACAGACAAAGACTGACCTTGTGCAGAACTTATAAGTACACATTTGTGATGGAATCACTTCACATGTTCGTTAAGATCTTATGGCCATTATATGTGAATCTCTCAAACCTATTTTTACCACTCCAGGGTAAAATTACATGAGCTGAATACAAATAGGAGGAAAGATGAGTTTTCTTTGTTGATGTGACTCAATGATTTGTATTACAGAAAATATTTGAGTTATCGGATAACACATACTGATATTCCACCATATAAAACCAAAATTTAAAAAACACTACAAGACATAAATACACATATAATAAAAGCAAAAGCAACACATGTTTAATTTCAAAATTTGGAGAAGCTGAAGGACTTGGGCTACATTGCTGTAACCAACACAGCTTTTCAGAATGCCAAAAATGTTTTAGTTTTTTAAAAAAGGTGTACACAGCCTGACATACAAAATCAACCAAGCTCATAGCTCCTATTGTTGCCTGGCTCAAAGAGAATTTTGGCTATTGATATATTACCACCCCACTCTGGTAATACATTGGCAGTGTCATGACACATTAAGAAGTGCATAAACTCTGCTTCCAGTAACCACCGGGTGCCATTGCCATCTAAATAGAGCTATAATTTAACACTGGTTGGGGCTTCCTAGAAATAGTAAGGTACTTCTTAGAGGGTATTCCAGAGTGGAAAAGCACAGCATCATAAGTAAATACAACAACTCCAATCTTGTGCTTACTGACTGTGTGGTGCCGGGCTGAATGCCCTGTTCATGTGGGAGCTCAGCTCCTGTTTACCGATGGTTCTACCCAGACTGGAGGGCTCCAGTGAGGACTGAGAAGAAAACTGACTGCAATATATCAAGCGATCACATCTACGCAATAGGGAAATCAGAAGGAATGTGACATGCCTGAACTCTATGGACCACTAAAGTCCTGTCTGTCTGGGCTGGCTTCAGCCTTACTTATCCTTACTTACTGGGAGGAACATGCAAACACTTCACCATGAACTAGAGAGGAGCAACTGGGGGACAGCACTGGTTTTGGTAACCATTGGAAAGGCAGGGAGAAGGGCTTGAGTTTCTGAGTGACAAAACCGGATGGACCTTGCAGAGGGAAGAGCAGAGGAAACTGGAGCCAGGCTTAACTCAGCTGAGCATTCCTGAGCATGAACACCTTGTTTTAACAGTGTCATCCAGTTTCATCTTTAGGAAAGAAGGTATTCCCTGGATTCTCACACATTAGACAGAGGCTCAACATTTCCTGGCATGCAAAAGTTCTTTAGTCACTAGTAATCCAGAGTTTGCTGTCTGGAAAACATGCTGCCCATCATGGCCTTTGTGCAGGTCCTTTGGCCCCCAGACTCTGAGCTCCTCTGTCGTTGCACAAGGGAACCAGAGAGCCCACCCCCCCAGGCCTGACCGTGTCATACCCTCTGTGAAGTAGAGGTTTCAAATGCTGGCATGTGTGCAGGGAGACGTGAACCTGCTGAAGGCCTGCCATTGCCTTTTCAGAGCCTATTTCATGGGGCAGCTCTAACACATGCTGCGCTGAGAGGGACACAGGATGTCCCAACTCTCCAGCTCATCTGAGTTTTTTACACAATTGAAAGAACTGAAAATGCTTTTCCTCAACCCACCATCCATGCAATGCGGTTGGGTTCTGTGCCAGTGTATGCTCAAGAGAAGACAGCATTCATGTGCTGTCACCTTTAGCACAGGGGGACTGAACATTTATTTACCATCAGGAGCAACACAATGACGTACACAGAACATACAAGGCAGACAAAGTAAGAAAAACTACATGAAGAAAAACACTAGAAAAGATGGGGGAAGATCACCAATTCTGTAGAATGGCTACTACTACTTTTGCACAGATCGTTGGCTATGTATCTTCTTCTCTGCTGAATCTTTTGAACTAATGCAAGGACCCGTCTAAGAGTTGGGCAGCACTGCCAGTCCCCTTTGATGAGTATTTGCCTAGTCTCAAGAGATCCTTGAAGTCTCCTGAAAAACACTGTCCCAAATGCCCACTAATGTCAACTTCTGTTTTACTGTGTCAGTATCATGCAACACTACATCATTGTGCCTTGACAATATTGTAAATTCCTAATACGTGTCCAATGCCATTCAGCTAGACTTGTGTAATTACTTCTCTTATATCCCAGACCATCATGGTCACACCACCCTTAACATGTTCTGTAAAAGTAAGGAAAGTGTCTGGCATACAGGTCTGAAAATTAGCACAAAGACCTAAACTTGTGGTTCAATTTATTTCTGAATAAACAAGATTTTGAAACGTATATATGTCAAGTAATGACGGATATCAATGTCTTTGGAGATACTTCCTGATGGCACAGAAGATGTAAAGTTATTAAACTAATTTCAGATGTTCTTACAACTTATTTCACTTGATTCATGCTGACTTTGTATTTCAATTACCTTATTTTCTAGACTGATAAATGAGAACTAAAGATTAAATGAATAATTTGCAAAATTAAATTCAGTTCTAATTGGTTTCTATCAAGCATGGCACCTCTCACACAAAGGTAAAAACAACCCAATGACAAGAATAAAGTTCTCTTGTGATGCTTTCCCACTCAATTAAACTGTAACTATTTCAAGAATTAATTGCATTATAGGAAAAGTTAGCTTTTCATTTTCCAGAGCCCAGGTGTCAGCTGTTTTTCTTATCTGGATTATATTCATACATTTGACTATTGCTTGATGCTCTTATGCTGAGAGTGCATTTACTAGGAAAGGATAATAGAGAATTCATTACTTTAATTCTTCTCAAGTTGTTAAATGAAAAATTGTCATAGTTATGACTTTGTGGCTACTGGTGACCTTTTATCTACACACTTCACCTTCATACATTTTCCAGGCAGTTGAAGTCAACAATAATTCTGAATGTAAGACCACCAAGGACAGTGCCTTCTTATTTAGAGAGGGACTCATACCTACAGAGTGCATATTTCAGTGGGAGTGAAGGGTTCTTGAAGCATAGGTTTTGCCTATCATTTATTTTTAATTACCCCAACCTTTTTTTTTGCACTAGGAAAACCCCAGGCCCAGAAAAGGCTTTGTGTATTCAAGTCCACTTTATGTTCACATTCCATAAATAAATATATTAGTTATTGTATTGACAGGGAAAGGAAGCAGCCGTGGAACACAAGTGAATCAATAAGTAGCCATAGGAAGTAAAATCTGAATTCATAAGGGATGAAGATCTCACCAGGAGTCCTGCTCATCCAGCTAAAGACCCGTGTGACTAATCCAAATAAAATTACACAGGTCTCATACTCATGAGCAAGTACTAGCTGCAAACAGGTTGCAAATGATCTAAAACCCCAAAACCACTGGTAAAGCAATCTGGCAAACAATTACAAATAATAAATATATCTAGAGAAGTCCGAGTGCTTTGGACAATTTGCAAAGAAAAAATGTAGACTAAGTTCATCAGATAAATTGTTAGAGCCAAGAAAATAATCTATCACAATTAGTTCCACTAGAGCACCTCTCAGTCATTAGAAATAAACAACTTTCTCATAAACATACACCAAGTGGATAGCTAAATATTGTACTTATTAAAATGTACATTTTGCATTTTATGTCATTGGAGATTTGTTCTACTTATTTATTCATACGGTAAATCATTAGGAATATACATACGGCACTGAAGTGGAACATGGTGAGTAATTACACACTGGTGCAGAAAGGCACCGCCTGTTGTAAGGAGGTGAGGGTGTGCTGTGAGCTCGGCTGCGGGAAGTCCGTCTGCCGGTTTCAAAGGCTTGACTCACACCTATTACTGCTCCATAAGTACGTTCCTAGCAAGACATACACGCAGCGATTAAAGAAAGATCCATTGTGCTGATTGCAATAAAGGAATAAAATATCAGCCCAGCACAGCACTGTGGCTTTTATTAAGGGGAAGCTGCTATTGATCTGTTAATTGCAGCTCACATCATTGTGGGTGATTGGTTTCCTTCCACCGCATTGTAAACAAGGAAAGGACACAATTGCTTCTCTCGAGCTGGATGAAATGAAATTGAGCTATCAAGATGGATTTCTGATTAGGATTCTTTTTTTTTTCTTGAATACTAAGCAGTTTTTTCTTTTATATCACATTAAAATTGAGCTATCTGGGCACCTGCAGTGTCAGTCCTTCAGAAATCACTCAATATGATGGAGATCTATCTGAGCCTCTATGTTAAAAGGAGTTAAGTCAGTGTCCCCACTCTGCATTTGTCCTTACTGATGTCTTCACTGCCCCTCTAAATTTACTTCCAAAGCAAAATGGGAAAGAAGCAGCACAAGAGCAACACAGGAGCCATGCAGAGGGGAAATTTAAAGAGCAGAAGAAAAACAGAGAGCAGGATCTAAACTGAACTTTTTGGAGACCATGATCAGTTTGGTGGAGCTTCATCTCTGCCTCTGCAAGAAAGGAAGGGCTTCAAGATAACTTGGAATATGAAAACAATGTGTTTTTTTCCTAGGAAAGGAAAAAGGTACTTTTTTTTTTTCTGAACAAACAGAGCCATTTGATTCAATGCAAAATAAAATGCATCACTTCGCTTCTGTTTTCCTTAGCCCTTCCACAGTGTTTATTACTCCTCTAAAAATAAACAAAAGTTCAGCCCCAGAACTTCAAACCACTCAGAGAAACTGAAATACGGGGAAGGAGGGAGACAGTGGCATTTTATTTTTGGTAAATGTAAAATTCCCTTTCCTTTGGAGCAAGTCCAGTGCTGAGCCTCCCAGACAAACAACTCCAGAGAAAACATTTTTCCTGTCCCCTCTCCACATACCATCGCTCTTGGTACCATTGAGTCCATAACAGATGATGGCTAAAAAAGTTCCCCCCCCGCCATGCTCTGATGCTAACGACAAGTGACCAGTGTGTGCTCATGTCATGACCATTGCCATAAATACCAGATCTGCACCTCTCACAGATCAAGGGTCCTCGTTAAGAAACACCAGCTAATAAATTAATAAGACATTTGAATTAAATTTGGCCTGCTGAAATGGGTAACTTTTTTCTCTCCAACCTAGAGTCAGGATGTTAAGCTCAGTGCTGGAGGTGTTGAAGAGAGGCAAGCAGAGCTCCCCACAGACCCCCACTGATTTGGGAAGGGGACACGCACCGTACGCACTGGAGTGAAACCCTGTTAATGTGCCAAGCTCCTTGCCAAGCTCCTTGCTGAGACATCTCACCACACATTCATGGATGGAACCTTTTATGTCCCAGCTTTTTCCCCGTGTTACATTTAAACACAATAAAGGCTTGTTTTAGCTGAAAAACATTATGAAGGTTCGTTGAATGATGGCTGCTAACTGGAAATGGAAAGTAAAGTTTTTTGGCCATAAAGGAGTGAAGTTCAGAACTCAAGTTATTAGTGTTTATTCTTCCCATCAGTATTTTATTTATTGTTGCTGCTATAGAGAAATAGGTACAGCTAGAGCTTCAGGAAACCCATATGTCAGGCTATATCCTGGAGGCCTTCAGGCTAATCTTGACAGCTGCTGAGTCTTATGTTAGACAAGCCTGCCATTTTGTGCACCCTATATATACATATATTTTTTTTTTTCCCCAAAGGTGACCTACAAGTAAAAACGGAAAAATGGGTTTATGCCCATATTTTCCTGTTCATCCTAACAGAAAAGAACCTATAGGATCTGCACTGTATTTATTGCTGTTAGCTTGTTCGCAGACTGGGAAGGAAGGTTTTCTGTACCTGCAGCAGAATGGGAGTCTGCAGAGACAAGACACATCTGAGAAACGTAGGAAGTACAAGTAGATTCAGGGATTTGTTATTTCATGAAATGCAAAGGGTTGTGAATTAAGACTTTGAGGAATAATTCACTATCGAAACCACAGCAGATAGAGGCAAAACCATCATGTCCCAGAAGCAGCATCCCCCCCCTTTGCATTCCCCCCCTTTTTTTAAAAAATTTCCTAACTTACCAAGATTTCTAAATACAGCACAAATAATCAATGAAATAATTACAATTTAAAAACACTAACAGTATAGTCAAAACTGGTATGTTTTAGAAGGAAGATGAAACATTTTTTGGTATAACACAAACAACTGTTGAGGATTCAGAAACAAGGGTAACAGTAAATAGGAAGTACATTTTCTTTAATATTATATTCTTCAGAAGCTTGTTATTTCTGAGTATGGGCTATTTCAAATGAAAGGAAACTTCCAAATTTCCGGAAGATTAGTCTGCAGATCTGGGGTACCCAAAGCAGTGTGCAATCCTTCGATACAGCTAACAGCAATCACACGAACCCTAGAACCTCAACAGGTTCCTGTCCCACTTTTTTCTTGCACTCTGAATAATGCGCCCTTCTATCCTCCTCTCTCTCTTCCTCCTTTTTGCAAAATTTCTCCCGGGCTTGGCCTCACGGCAGAGGTCAAAGAACATAAATGTCTGCCTGTGAGAGAGAGAGACTACAGCTGGGTTACTGTGGTGGGTTGGCCACCCACGACAGTTACTCAAATGCATCTATATGTTACTTTGTACACGCTGGGTTTATGAAATTCTGTGGCAAAAAAAAAAAAATTGATCTGAACTATTATATGATCTAAGAAATAAATTTATGAATGCCAGAGGATGCGATTTTATTAAGTCTAAATATTCCACCACTGAGCATTTTAATGGAGGATGACTCAGAAAATGTTATCTAGCACTGGATGTATTAGTTCTGATGAATATCTTATTTCTTCAGGAGATGCTGTTAATTACAATAATGCATCTACTGCACCTGTGAATGCTACAGCTGATTCTCTAGCAGGTTACCTGCCTCAGGAGAATCCAAGACAGCTCTTTGGTACTTCAGTGAATCGTAACAAACACAGATTCTGCCACAGCAGCACGAAACAACGCAGCATTGCCTTTCGCCAGCTGACTTAGCGTTCCTTGCTGAATAGAGAAATAAGGGGCTGCAATATACCACACGGGTAAATGCTCACTGCAAGTAGAATTCAGAATGCAGTGGTGAAACTCTAAGCAGTAACCATTCCCAAGAGGAACTAAGTGGCAAGGACTGGACCAACAAAGCCAGAGGCACCAACGGTGGTGGAAGAAACGCCACTCAGATACTGATGGCAGAGAAAGAGAGGCAGAAGTTTGGACTGCAACAGTGTGGGTGCGTTAGGATGTGAGGAGTTGTAGGTCCTCCCACAGCACCGAAGAAAATGTTGGAAATGCCAGTGCCAAAGGAGATGAAGACCCTTAAGTCCTCCAGAGAGAACAGGTCGGGTCTATCTGTCACCTGGCTCAGAGCACTAGCCCTGCAGCTTTCCTGAGCACTGCCGGAGCTTTGCGCCAGCTCTTCAGGCAAATCACCCGCATTGGTGACAAAAGGCCACCTTCTCCGACCCTTCCCCAAAGCCGCCTGGGTTGGATCCAGCTTACAGATACAAGGCTGATCTTGGTCCCCAGCCACCGCTTTGACCAGCCACAGCTCAGTAATCTCTGCGGTGAAGCAATTAGAAGGGATAGCGACTCTGCCGTTGGAGCAAAGGGAAACATCATTTGAGTGCTGTAACTGAGAAAGGGCAGACGCGTGGCTGGTTCATAAGTGTTTTTAAATGGTTGTCTGACTGGGTTTCTTGCTCTCAGGATAGCATTCTGTTCTCAGTTTGGACTAAAGAGATTTCACAGGCTGTGAACGATAGGACAAAGTGTCATTTGTTTTCTCTACAGACATAACTGCTTCCTACTCAGCCTTTGCCTCAGAGGTATAATCATGGAAAGAGAACTTGAGCATTTCTGCAGTTGCAGATTGACAACGTTGAAACATAGTCTTGGCCCTTTCAAATGCCATCTGTCTAATGAGAGCAAGGTCGTTTGTTCCCCTCACAAGAATTCAATATATTTTGTTGTGTAAGACAGCAGAAATATAAAAATGTGCAGGACTTAATTCAGGGAGAGTAGACATGACAGAAGAAAATAGTAAGATGAATGTGGAGCTCCTATCTACCTCTTACTAAAATAAGAATAAGGGAACAGGCAAATGAAGTTGAAGTGCAATAAAGTTTAAAGCTAATAAACACTTTTTTTTTCCACATCACTTATAATTAACTTGTCAAGTCAGTACTGCAATAAGTCACTGAGACCAAGCACTTAGTATTCACAAAAAGATGAGTCAAATGTGGTCCAGTTCTCTTCTCCATCTAAGGTGAACTTAAGACACCGAGGGAGACCCAGCAGTAACGTGCAGCTCCCTGATGTGGAGACGCCAGGCTCCAGAGCAAGTCAGAAACGTGCCCAAACAGGTACGAGTTAAATCAATAGTGTGCTGCCCCTCTGACTGCTGCCCCAAACTGCTTCAGGCCAGGAAGAACCTTCTCCCACAGCAAATCATTCCGTGAGTACGCGCTAGAAAGCCTCGTGAAGCGTCCCATCAGCACTGACACGTCTCTGAAGATCTAGATTCTCTGTCCAGTGCAGCTTCTTGGCTGATAGGTGATGCCTCAAATGTCACTTCAACTCCCTGCCCTGTGTCTTTCCCACCTCTAACTAGGGGTAAAAATACTGATTTCTGCAACAAGGTGCCCTGACATTTACTTGTGAGATGTGGTAGGTGTTATTGTATCTTCCAGGACAGAAATAATGTATGGTTGAAAATTACTCATCTCCTCAAGTATGACAATCCCTGTGTACCTATAGAAAAACAAGTGTTTTAACTTGCAAGCTATAACTTTTGTAATCCATATGGTCTGTACTTTTTTATTGCTTTTTCAATTTGTTTCTTATTCACTCAAAACTAAAAAAAAAAAAATCAGTTCCAAATAATCTCCCTAAATTCAGGTACATTAACAGTCAGGAATTCAGGATTCAGTTTCAAACTATTAGAGAAGAGATATAGCTACAAACTCCTCACAGAATTAAACAATACATTAATAAAACCCATATACAATTGAGTTGAGAGGCTAAAAATCTCATCCTACTTTAATATTACCCAAATAATTAATTGTAGCGATGCGCCAAGTCTTTTTAATGACATGTAGAAATAACTTATGCCCTTGAAATGTGTCTCAAGCAGAACTTAAATAGATCAATTATTTCAATGATTCATCTGAGAGATTTTTTTTTTGTAAGGCTAAACACATTTCTGTGTTATGATATTAGATGATTAAAGAAGGTCTTCTGAACTAGTCTAAATTAGACTAAGTAGAAAAAATACTAGGGAATTACTTTTTATGATCTATCTTAGATTTATCTGTTCTTTGTTAAATATTTCCTGAAATTAGACTCTGTCAATGAAGGAAACAACTCACCAGTAAACTTAACATGATTATTTCCTATCTATGTTTCCATCAGGAACTCAGCATCCTTTTAAGGGGAAATGCAGTTCTTCAAAGGTAAGAAAGACTTGCCTCAAACATCTATATTGGCATGGGCTTCTGAAGCAAAAAGTGATAGATGGCAGTAGGACCAACTGCTTGCTAGTTTACAAGGACAAAGCTGAGTGCCTTTCCCTTTGACCCTTTATTTTCTCTATATTTTTCAATCTACTTTCTGTCGTCCCAGTAACCAATTGAACAAGTAATACATAAAACCTCAGTGAACTGAAACAGCGTTCAAGTTTTGTCATGTTGTTTTATACTATACTAATCTATTTAATTTGTCTTTCAAGGTCCATGAGTTTAATGGAACTTGTCTCGGGTCACCATTTAAAAAAATTTTTTCCCTACAAAGTCGGCTGTGCTACATCACAGTTTTCACAGCAAATAATGTTTTGTGTGAGAGTACCGGGATGTGGGACAGGACAGAGCACGCAGCAGGGAAAAGCCTCTAATGCAGCCATGGCCAGTGACATACCAGAACTGGAAGAGTGAATTTGGTGGATGCACAGGTCACTTCCCTCACCTCAGACTTCCCATAGACACTTCTATCTGTCGCACAATTCTTCTACATACCTAAATTAAAAGGCCATCTGCATGAAATAATATACTTGGATATGCTATATAGAGTATAAAATTTTGCATTCATCTTGTTTCAATTTCAACAGGTTATTCAAAAGCCCATCTCCTCACCTGCCTTACCAACCAGCCTCTCCACCTGCCTCAAACTTTCCCATCTCTAGGGCATGTTTAGAAGAACTGTTAGAAGGCACTGACTCCTTATCAATGCTAAGACAGGCAGTGGCAGGAGAGGACAAATAATCTGTGCTCGAAGACTTCACATTCCCAATGTAATAAACTGGACGCTCCCTACTGATGATTCAGCACAACCGCTGTTACACTAAATTTTGCACTCTTGAGGTGGACAGATAACACCGAGCCTCATCTAAATTCAATGAAATGGTTTCAGCTGACTTTCTGGGGCAGTCTACTGGCCACACACGGAGTTTAACATGAGGAACAGCTTTCAGCTTCGAAATCGGCATTCCATTACAGTAAATTAGCAAAATAACTTCTCTATTGTTTTCTCCATCTGATTATTAAGATTGGTTTTAACTGTTTTAGAGAAGCACCCAAAAGCCTCCACAAGTTGATAAAATTCCATTACTTGTATCACACACAGAAGCAGAACTGAGCTAAACACTAAAAACATTTGACTAAGTGATATAAAACAAAATGTCTCCAACATTAAAAGCAAGCAAAGCCGTATCCTGATAAACAGTGGCCCTGACTTTTAAATACAGCATAACACATCTGAGACTTGATTGCAGAAGGCAACACATACTGAAGAGAGATGAGATTTGCAAAACCAAACATTACATCCAATACACTTTTCCATGGTTTAAAAGGAAGAGAAACTTCACTTCTATCAGATGCTCTTGGGTTTCATGACAAACACAGCTAATACCCTGAAGATAAAGGAGAGCATTAGACCATGGCATAGAAATATGCTCAGCAGAGAAAGCTTAGCACAGGAAAAAAGACAAAAGAACTGTAAAATTTCTCTCCATATAGAATAGTTCGAAACAGGTTTGAGACAAAAATAGGACACAATTAAGCATCTAAAGTGAAATAATACAAATAAATTATACACAGGTATGAAAAATTAGCATATTACAGCTTTAGAATGTCACACAGACACTATTAACCCTTCCAACACCTCTGTGCTGTTATTTCAACTGAGACAAAAGTGACCATTCTGTGTCTACTGGACTTTCTGCATGGGTGAACAGGTGAAATACCTCATCATTGTCTCTTGAGTGCTTTTAGATTTGTGCTGTATGAAACAGCAAGATATCACTGTTATTCCAGATGCAGGAACAGGGACAAAGAGATGTCACTGAAGACAACCAAGCGAATCTGAGTTACAGCCTCAATAATGTCTGAGCTATCTTCCACCATTTATATTCACTATGCTCTAAGGCAACTGCATTAACAGCGACCATTAAAAGCTCATGAAAACATCTATAAACAGAGGAAGCTCTAGTATCCTCTAAGCTAGGCCACAGACCCTCCAGCAAGTCTACTGGAAATGGTGTTTTCACCTATTGCAATAAAGTGCTCATGGGGGAAGACAACTTTGCTAGGCATAGGTTTGTGTTCAGTATCACCTTCATGTTAGAGTATATTTCAATTAACTTATAACTTCAACAACAGGAGAACACTTTCCTTTCTGCCAACGTGGTAGATACCATACCATAATACCTTTCACTGAATTTTCTGTTTGTTTCATATCATATCTCCCCATCTGAAAACAAACTCGCCTGGGAAGAGGATGCGTCTTTCAGTGACCTGTGAATTGACTGTTCTCACACTATATTCTGTAAATAACGCCGATGCCCACGCTGGACACCAGAATCCTATTTCACAAAGGGGCACAGAACACATTAGGTAGGAAGCAAGTTTAGAAGATTAAGTAATAATTTGCCCTGCTTGGGCTAAACACCAAACCAAAAAAAGTCCAACACGACTTAAACATAATTCACCCTCCTAGAGCTGTCATTTAACACGGACAGGTTAGCTGCTTTGTTTCCACAATCTTTCTAGGAGACAGAAAGGGACTAGAGAAGAGGGGTGCCAGGATATCATCTGACCGTGTAAAAAATCTGGCGATCATTTTTAGCTTTTGAATACATAAACACCTATCTGAAGGGTTTCACAATTGGCATTTAAAACCCCAAACTGAATTTTCCTGCTCTGTTCCATCCTGCACTGGACTTTATCTCTACATTTTCCCTTCTAGGTGATTAGTTACCACCACACATAGCAGGTAAGCTGAAATTCTTTTTCATCCCTGCTTAGCGTCTCCCTACAAGGCTTACTTCCAAAATGATTGAAGACAAGAGTTCAGAAACAACAGCCGTTGGCAGCCTGCCAGTCACATGCACCCACACAGATGCAAAGTTAAAAATATATCAATTCACGCCTCATGGAAGTGGGTACGTAGGATAGAGAGGGCTGATAGAACAGATTGAGAGGGAGAAGTGTATATTCACAAAGGGCAGCACGCATGTAGCTGTCAAGCAAAAGGCCATGAGGAAAGAACGGCACTGCTGTGCTGTGGGCAGGATGCCTTAGTCAAAACCTTTATGTGCTGGGGTTATTTATGCTTAGAAATTCATACCTGGACTGGGATTCTCATCCCTCCTTCCTTCTCTCTATTAAAATCACAGGACTTACTACCAAAGAATACTAGGGAAATGCTACTAAGGGTATGACATAAATAGTGCTGGTAGGAGAACCTTTGGTTTCAACTGATCTTCTACGGTTAGGTTTGACTAAGGGGTCAGTGCGACAGATCTGTTTTCTGTGATCACCTGTGTCTCTACTGGGTTTAAATGAGTAGATTTTGGCCTCTTCTTTCATTGTGGCTGAGCTGTGCCTCACAGGTGGCACGTTCCTCCTACAGAATTCAAGCTGAATTCAAATCCTGGACAGGCTTAAAAATAGAAAACTGTTTCTACCAAAACCCCAAGGACTGTACCTTAATTTCAGACAGTTCAGGTTTTTCTCATTTGTTTGGTTTTAGTTTGGTGATTAACTTCTGCTCCAGATTCCCTAACTTGAGCAAATAAATTATTTTCAGTACTAAATGGGAGGAAAGTTCTGAGTGAGCATTTGGCTCCAGTCTGAAAGATGCTACTTCCCAAGGACGACTGATGTCTTGGGCTCAGAGAGAAAAAGATCTCACCTGTTGTTCTCTTAAACCTCACACTTCTCCTGGTCTTCTTCTAAGTTTCCTTTTAAGAGACTTTTATTTCAAACAAGCAAAGGGAGCTGTCCTTTTCAATAATTTAGTGTAACGTCAAGATTTTTATCTAGTCTAATAGCAATGCTTTGAATTGTGTACTGAACTCATTATAAAAGATAGACTATGGAAATTAGTTGCATAATTAATTGTGTTAAACCGGTGGTGCTTTCCTCAATGCACCCTAGTAAGCAGGGTTGAATCCTTCGGAAAAAGTTATTAGGATTACTAGGATTTTCTTCTCCCCAGTCCTCAGGTCTGTAAAGTTGACAATGCGCAAGCTGAGTGCTCTCAAGGTACACTGAAACAGCCACAGAAAGTCTGGGTTTAATTTTATGTTGTCTTAGGACCTGTTTTTGTAGTAATAAAGTCAAGCTCCAGAAAAAGTGTGAAGCTTTGAGGCAAGCAACTCTGAGGACTGGACAGGGCTAAGGTTAGCAGAAGGGCATGTTTATAAGGCAAATAAACTAGATTCTGATTTCTAGCATGAAGGAGGTAAATTACAAGCTGATGAAGCTTTTCCACAAATGTGATTTCTATTAACATTAAAGCAGCCATGGGCATATACTGCAGGGAGAATCGGTCTCTAGAGTTTGCTATTTTAACCATCAGTCATATAGCTCAATTGCTGGAAGAAAATAAACGATATAGCAATAGCAACTCTACAGGCGGATAGAGGACAGGAGAAGGAAAATATTAAATAAGAACAGTCACTATGGAAACAGTTGGTTTTTTAGTATTTTAATACCTGGATGACTCAGAGGAGTGGCAATAAGACATGGAGCTTTTTGCATTTGGAAGAGATATCAGTCCAAATTTTGCCCAAGCTAGAGGCAATTCAAAGATTGTCCTAATAACAGTTTATGTAAAATGACTTCCCAGTTTCAGTTCATTTTCAAGAGTTAGTATTGAGCTAGGAAATATGTCCACCATGCAAATACCCTAGTTAGAGATCTCAGCAGAAGGCCTGGGAACCTGATTGGGGTGGCAGTGTTTTCTTGCTGCTTTCACAAGAAGGTTGGGACTCGAGGAAGCCTGTTATGCTGCTGCTGCCAACGCAATGCCTGTGAGTACGAAGATCTCAGTCTCCAGACCTTGGACCTGCTTCATGACCACCAAATTAAAAATTAAAGAAAAGCATACACTGTGTTTGCAAAATGAAGAAAGGATGAAGTTAATGAATTGCAGAAGAGAAACAAGATTTGAAGCCAAATCTAACATATTCTTAAATCTGGGAATTTTTCTAGATTAGTTTGTTCAAGTTACAATTCCCACCTATGCTGCCTGGCCTAAAGCCAGGCTCACATCCAGCAGAGTTCAGGCAACTTAAATGCATTGGTATCTCTGTAAAAGACAGAGACGTTGCTGTAGGAATGACTGAAACACGTTTTCATTCACTGTTCTGGTAATTTTGTTAAAGAGCTAAACTGCAAGAGATTTATTTAGTTTTTAATACTAGAGATATACAGTAAAGGACCACTTGAATAATTACGTAGAAAAATATCTCTCTGATATATTTTCAGTCACACACAAGTGAAACTCTTTCTAATGTTCCTTTAAGGTGCCCTAGTTGCTTGTACAGAGACTGAGAGGAAATCTAACACTCCTTATGCTTCTTTCCTTTAATGCCTACACACTAGACACAATGCAAATCTGGACTGTCGCCTTGGTAGTCTCACCACCAACTGCTACTGGATCCTGGAGAACATAAAGCAGATGGAGCGCATTACCAACAACTTGTTTTGCCAGCTAGTCAATCAGTTGAAAACATCCATGATCTAGCCATATTTTTTAGGAGAAAGTTGCACAGGACAGCATTAAAGCTTATTAGTAGACATAGCACAGGGAAGTACCGGTGAGAAAACCAGAGATAACCTCACCAGATTCCTGTTCTGCACAAGTGACATTCACGGAAAGGGATTCCATGTGCTTTTCAAAATCCATTGCTAAAAATAAGCAGAAAAACCGTTCGACTTCACTCATCTAATTTACCAGGTGTTCTTAATGAGAATCACAGAATCATTAAGGTTGGAAAAGACCTCGAGGATCATCAAGTCCAACCGTCAACCCAACACCACCTAACCCACTAACCCATGTCCCTAAGCACCACATCTACACGTTTCTTGAACACCTCCAGGGATGGTGACTCCGCCACTTCCCTGAGCAGCCTGTTCCAATGCCTGATCACTCTTGCAGTGAAGAAAATGACGTGAATATTCTCAGGGCAATGCCACTTATGTCTGTACCATACCCATAAAGTACTTTTATGATGACTGAAACCAATTCAAACAAAATGACAAAAAAGTAAGAAAGTAGAAGCTGTATGAGACAGTATGATAACTCCAACCAAATCAATAACTTTCTAAAAAGTGTCTTGCAAACCAAAGCCTCACGAGGAGACCAAGAGGCAGAGGGACAGAAGCTGTGAATGTAGGACATTCCATATTTCTGAGTTATATACAGGCTACCAAAGCAAGACCCATCAAATGGGCTGTGCCTCCCAGGCCTTTCACATCAGGACAACATTAGGAAGAAATGTCTAAATTTACACTGACTTATGGGCTTGTGAAAGATATCGCACTAGCAGAAGTTAAGAAAGAATGGTTTGTAAGAAGAAACTCTTCAGGAAAACCATACGCCTGTTGAAAGTCTGTTCCCTAGTGAACCACAGGAAGAAGCATATTAAACATTATGCAACATTAGCTGCAAAGACAAAAGAGAGTTCTGGCACCAGATTCACTTGTGATTACAATCTAGTACAAATAATTTGGGTTCTTGTCTAGTCTTGGTCATAAATATTTATTTTCAATAGATCGAATACAAAATAAGATTTAATGTACTGATACTGCTGGATCTGATACACAAAAGCTCCACCAGTTGTTGCAACTGTCCTCAATTTCACAAGACACACAGCAGTACTTGCTAACAATGGGAAGGCAGCTTCACACCCTTATGCTTTGATTAAATAGCAATCATGTTATTTTGCTGTTTTGCTCACCATGCATCATACACATCTGTTATTTCAAAGAAAATTTATGTTTACACAAAGGCTCAAATAGGACTTGAAGCAGAAGAGGGGTATGGGCACAAGATTTCTAATCTCATCGTATTTTAATTTCTGGAAAGACAATATTCCCTTTTCAGTTAAATAAATTTTGTTTAAAAGCACATGCAAATACCACAAAACCCAAACAGTATTTCAGTTTTTTAGAATGCATGCAACGATCTGAAATCAGAATAATTCTGGTATTTTAAAATTTTGCTTGTAATTAACAAAAAAAGATCAATCAGCAGCAAAGCGAATGGAAAGGAAAATTAGCATCTTCAAATCATTTATTAGCTCAAACTAGTAACAAATTTTTGTGCTTTCTGCATTGGCCTCCATTTTCTTTTAGGCTCAGAGCAAGTTTTACAAATGTGTTGTGATCAACAAAATGTATCATCTTTTGTAAAACCCTGACATGATTCAGGTGCCAGGTTTCTTTCTTGAGGTTCTTTTAATCTGCTCTCCAAGTCCTTATTCATGCTCTCCCTTAGATATATGTGCCTCTTAGCAAGAAGCAAAATTTCCTGTTATGTCCTGCCTGAGCCACAAAATATTAAATTCATTCCTTATCACACACCATGTGCTAACTTAGGCATTTAAAATGTTTATGAAAAAGTGCTGTGAATTCCTTCCTTTTGTGCATCAGTCAAACTCCAAACCCACTGCATTTCTGTGGGTGTAGAAGCAATTTAAATTTCCGCAATTTTCTGTTAGTCAGTATTACCTTTTATTTCCAAGTAGTGGGGAACTCAACTAAAAATGACGATGGGCAAGCTTCAAAGGCTTTGGAGCTTGAGTTTGGTTTGGACGTTGATGCTTTCAAACACTGCTGCAGAAGTAATGTTCTCCATTGCATTAGACTATTTTTTTTCTCTAAACCTTTGATAATTGCAGAAACATAAGACCACTTTCAGTGCTCCTGCCCTTGTACACCAGTCCTAGAAGGTCTGCAGAAGCCACAGGTGGTTCCTCTGCCGCATTCCTGAAGCCCAGCCAGTCTCATGCTAGATAATATCTGGTCACTGCAGAACTCTACAGAAAGCGGTGCTTCTGTTCTTCTCGAAAGAACTGCAATAAGCTCCAGCTTTGTGGTGGCGTGTGTATGAGGATGTTACCAACTTTGCAAATACCCCTTTAAACAAGCTGAAATTGAGCCAGGTACCTACAGCTAGCCACCAATGAAAATATAATAAAGTGCCCATCTAAACTACTGGATAATGAAATTAAGTATCAAACTAAAATGAGAAGAAGGCTATAGCATAAAATTAATGACTTGTGATGTCTCTGGTGAAGCATAGCTGTTTGTCAGATGTCACCTGCGGGGGTCACTTTAAACGAGCTGGGGCTGGCCCACCACTTACAGTTAGCCCTATGGAAAAGTCGTTCCCTTTTATTGTAGCTTAATTTTCAGCTTTAGTGCAATATCAGATCACTAGTTCCAACTCCCTAGATACGATTTTTGGAAGGGGCAGACACGCTCCACACCATGCTAGTACATAATTTTTCTGCAAAGAAAGATCTGGAGCCAGTGCGTACTGTACTCCAGTACGGCATTGGGTAGATATATTGACTCACTTAATTCAGACCTTGAGTTTGTTCAAAAGATGGAAATTAAAACAAATGAGCTGACTGACAGAGAAGGTGAGCATGAGAGCAAGTTTGCCCACTAGAAATACCATTAAGGTTACTCTTAACTCTCACAAATGGAGAGACGCTGCAACAGCCCACATCAATCCCCTCCAGCCGAACAAACCAGGAATGTGTGTAAGAGAATTAAAAGCTTTTCATTCCTCTTTTTTTCAGGAAATGCTACAGCCCTGTTAAAGAACTTCAAAGGATAGGAAAAAGCCCAACCTTCTCAGAGTTTAGAGAAGGAAGATCATAAACAAGTGTTCAGTGAATTCAGATTCCCAGGCTGTGCACAAGCTGGATACAGGGGCTCCTGACAGCCGGTTAGCCTGGCATCCCTCAGCTTGCTGAAGAATTTTGATGTCTTTTAAAAATTACCAGGGAGGATTCTCTGAACCAAAAAACAGAATAGAAGAGAACCTGAAGTAGCTCTGCTCCCTTAAAATGCCTTAGTGGAAGCTTGTTAAGTGTTTCACACGGTCATGTGCAAACATCCTTATTTAGGAAAAATGGGGTTGTACAAACTATGGAGACAGAATTATGATCCTGAAGAAATCAGTCGTAAAGAGAGATAAGCAGAAGGAGCAAGACCCGGCTTTCGGTGATTGACGGTGACTTTTAGCAGGTTGAGTCCCAGCACAAGCACCTCAGCTAAATGCTTGTCGCTCACAAAGCTTTGGAGGAATGGCCTGTCCTGACCAGACTAATGACCAGAACTGGAGAGAAAGGAAGATAAAACCTGCTTTTAGAGAAATGCTCTTTATTGACCTACTGTTGGTATGATATAAGCTAACGACTGAAAATATGCAGGAGGTCTGCGTGTGGTTCTAGCTGAAGGGGAACCCGAGTACACCAAGACAGTAGTCCAAGGCTTTCCACCAGGATGCAACACTCTGGGGATATTTCCCAAGCTGGCTTCCTGTGAGTGCATTTAGTTTTATTGTGGAAAGCATTTTAAGGAGAAAACTCACTGTTTAACAGTTTGTGTCAGGGTTACTGTGACCAGACCACTAGGATTAGATTCAGACCTGACACAAAACCATCAACTGAAGTCACTGCAAGGTAGGAGCCCTTACACCAGTACTGCATTGCCTTCCGGCTAAACAGGAAGGCAGAGGAGGCTGTAATACACTGGGATTTCCTTCACTGTCACTAACATCAATTCTTAAATGGCCAAACTCTGTTACGCTTGACGTCAGAGATGGTCTAGGTGGTTGCTTTGATTATTCCATTTAGCAAGCCAAAGGCAAGTGGTTTTCTGGCAGCTTCCCACAGCAGCTTTATAATCCGTTACAGTTGCTTTCTTCATCTTGGTGTTTTACGTGATGCTGTAATTATTCTCTCATTTCTAAATTCACTATTAATTTTAATTACGCTCATCTACACTCATTAGTTTAGCTAATCTGTCTTCACTTTTAAACACACATGCACACACCAGTCTTCATTCTGATGTAACGTTGATGTGGAAAGTTTTATGCAGAGAGGCAGAAAGACCCACACATGTAATGAAATAAAAGGGCTTATAACTGCAGCTGGCTGGAGATTTTTTTTTTTAATTAAGCTTTTCCTATTCAAAAAAGCCAATTAGTAGGGATTGAAAGTTTTCAGAGACCTACATCCTGTTTAATAAAACTTTAATCTGAAGTTTTCTCTGGTAAAAAGTAGAGAATAATCACTAGCTAATATAAATCAAACTTAGAGGTCAAATCTCATCTACAATAGAGGAGGTACTGAACATGCTGCATCTGAGTATAACAGCTCTGAGTCCACAACTGCCAGCCTCTCAAGCCTCTCACCATGAAACTGCTTGAGTTTTCATTAGATACTCCAGATTTCATTCAGCACTAGGGCACAAATTTCAAATCTCTGAATTTTTTCATGTAGCTGAAGTCTTGTTCTGAGTTATCCCTCCATTTCCTCTGTTATGTATTTTATGAAGGACTAAATGAGAGAGTAGATAAAATGTGTTATTACTATGGTTATTACTACTATTTATTATTTTCTGAGATCTGCTGACAGATTTTAAGTGACGCCTCAATGTTTGAGGAGGCCATAAAGTTTAGCAAGGAAGTTCTAACCTTGTCTGTGTCCTGCATATAAAAACAAGTATTCTTGCTTAACTAGCAACGTGATCAATACCAATTAACCACTTCACAAGCTGCTGAATCAGAGAATATTGTCCATGGATTGCACCAGTCCATTGTTTACTCTTCTACTTTGCTACTTCAGCTTCTTCCCCGAGCCATAACAATTATTTTAGGCTTGTGCTGTCCCTGTCAGACTCTTCTCTATTTGCAATATTCTGCAGAGAAACAAGGAGCTGCCAAGGTGGACCACATTCACAGTATGTTATCATGCAATATCCTAACAGTTGCTGGTACCAGATGTTTCAGAAGATGATAAAAGATCCTACAGGAAGCAGATGTGAGACAATCTGCTCTGCCTAACTTGCATGCAGAGCTATATCTAGTCCACAAAGATCATCTATATTGTCAGAGCTTGAAAAAATAAGGCATATTTCCAGTATCAGCAATTATTCATGTTGCCTCGCCAGTCACATGCTGTGAGGAGCTCTCTCCATTTTTTTCCCTTTTCTCCCAGCTGTTTCCACTGTCCATTTCAGGAACTCATTTTACCTACAAACATCTTTTCAGCTATTCAAAAGAACATGCAAGTATCAAAACACGTTTAAGCTTTAAAGTGTTCTGCTTAACTGTGTATGTACCTTTAGCAAAGATAAGAGATCACCCAAAATGAAAGTTACCATGTTTTTTAGTAAAAAGGTAGAAACAAATTGCTATGATTGTTTTCATTATTATAGGGAAATAGTGTCTGTAATCTTGATTCCATATTTCTCTTTTTATGGCCTCCACTTATGGTGGACAGAAAATTCTCTAGGAATTGTTACAACTAGAATTCCACATCACCTATTCTCTTTCGGGAGGGAGGAAATATGTGGATTGCTCCTGGATACCCCGAGGACTAAAGGATTCACATATTCATGTATTCAATTTTATGAACATCTCCAGAGGCTAGTAAGACAAAATAGAATTTACCCATTTTTACAGCCTGTTCTAGCTCTTCTGTATTTTCAAGTTCATCATAGACTATTTTTTTCCCCCCTAACATCATTTGGAAGAGACCCAAGACTGCTTGAATGTGAGTTCCAGCAGACACTTGGTTGAGAGACAATTTAGATGTGTTTTGGTGATATAGAAAGTGCCCTTGTATTTGTGCATCTTTGAATTATGTTACAGATGTTGGTACAATAGTATCCCCAAGCTCTAAACCGATTACCCACTTACACAGACTCACAAATGCAGGAAAAGAAAAATACGGCAGTCAACCTTTTCTAGCCCCAAATCCATCTCTCTGTTGCAGATTTACATTTATGTGCAGAGACCCACAGAACTGGCCAAGAAGGGAGGAGTGAGCAGAGGGTTCATTATGAACAGGGGGAGAAATGTCAGCATTTCAACCTAAGAACATATTCTGTTGTCATGACAACACGATGTAAAGTGTTTTCTTAAAGAAAAAGATTGCAATGGAAAGAAAAACACAGTTAATAGAGCAAATTCAGATGATGTGTTTTATGAGGTTGTGACATGCATTAAAACACAACATCTATTACCATAAACAGTTCTTTTAAAAAATCCTATACAGAACAAATGCTTGCTTCACAGAAATGTCATTCGATAAAAATCTCATTTATCATTAGAAAGGAAGTTTAGAAACTTCACTTTCTTAAAAAAAAGTCAAATTAATTTAACACATTTTCTACTAGATATTCAGAAAACATATGATGGTTTGTTCCCTCATTTTCTATACAAACTACTGATTTAAAGTAGCTTGATATTTTATGCAACACCGAGGATCTGTTAAGTGCTGCAGAAACACTTAACGTGCCACTGGCCTCCAGCCTATAATTGCAGCGGTCAAAGGGTAGAGAAAGGAAATATCATTATCTCATTTCAAAGTAGGAGCAGAGGCACAGGGCATGTGAAGCCAGAGGCCCAAAAATCACATGAAAAGCTTCCAACCGTGTTGGGAATTACATCAAGATTGCTGTAGCCCAGTTATGTAGTTTACAATGTCATTCTCATCTACTCACGCAAAGAGAGAAATTGGTGACTATTTTCCTTCAAACATTTACTGAGGTTTACAGTTATTAAAGCTTTTATCATTTAGTCCTGCCTAAAACATTACAATTTTTGTCATTGCTTGGAAGCGTGACCTGTGCCTCGGGGCACGTGCTGGGACAGAACACCAGCGACAGAGCCACTGAGGCGGCCCTTGCAGCCCTTGCTCACTGGCCATTGAAATGGATAGATTACATCTCCCTCAGCGGCAAGAGAGAACGTATTTTTGTCAGGCTAAGTGACCTTGTATCACTTAGATGGAGCTGGAGAATTTCTCCTTGCACCTCCACAATAAAGACAAGTGCTGGAAAAAAAAAGCAAAAAACTTGAGAAATGCCTCAAGCTGGCTTTCTTTTCTCCATTGCCAATACGGTCTGCTGTACACAAAGAGCTAAAATATTTAAGAACTAATGAATTAGAAAACTTGGATTTGAAATTTTACTTGACAGCTCCTAAACAGGATGGTTCTTCAAGAATAAATAGAAAAATATGCCCCCAAGCTGCCTGCTGCCTCTGCAGAAAAAGATCTCAGCAACCAGATTCCTCTTGCCTACAGCTGACCACCAGAAGTGTGTGTCCTGGGACTTGGCGTTTCAATGATGTATTTGGTAGTTTCTGGGAATCAGCAGAGAACGGGGTTCCGCAAGGGCGAACACCATCCGGGCACAGAGGAGGAGGTGCCACCTGGCCCTTGGAGAGCACAGAGAGTGAGGCAGAGGAGAGCAGCCGGACATAAAAGCAGGTCTTGGCTTGCAAATGTCACGCTAGTGTCACTGTGTGACACCCTTTCTGGTGGGATTTCATTAAAAGGGAACCTGGAGAAGCAGGAACATCAGAGAAGGAAGGGGGAAACCAAAGAGGTGATGTTCACATTGGGAAGTGCAGAAAGCAGTTTGAGATCACTGCTGTGTGACAAGCACCAGGTTGTGGGACACACTGAGTGCTGCCTGTTGACAATGACTTTACACTGGCATCGGAGGCATCCAGCATCCTGCAGGATCAAACCTCACTGCTTTAAATAAGCAGCAGCTCCAGCATCCAGATCCGAAGTCCCCTACAGAAGGAGGACTGAATTCAGTTCAGTTTTAAATGGGTGACATGAGCGATTTACTGGAAAGGTATATTCTTAGCAGATGCTACAGCAATTCCAATATAAAAGATTACTTGTCTTGTTAAAAGTTTACAAGCTATTTGTCATCTCAATGCTCTGTTCCTCATGATGTCAGGTTCTGGAAAGCTGTGAACTCCCAGGTAATGAAATAAATCAGTTTGTGCTAAGAAAAGTATCTTTGTACACAGAATTATGGCTTTGCAGCTGCTTCTAGGTGGTGGTGATCATGGTCTCCTTGCCTCCTTCAAAAATATGTCTGTGAGCTCCGTATTATGTGAGATATGAAAAAAGTGGGATGTTGAGACTCCTGTGAGCCACCTTTCCCTCTGCAGCCAGCGAAGCACAGCAGGATTGCTGCCCACCCTGGAGCCCTGAAAAGACAGCATGAGCTTAGAAAAGCTTCCTAGATGTGCAGCAGAGGAAATTTGCTTTGAAGCCACC
Source organism: Pterocles orientalis (assembly GCA_011057875.1). Classification (NCBI taxonomy): domain Eukaryota; kingdom Metazoa; phylum Chordata; class Aves; order Pterocliformes; family Pteroclidae; genus Pterocles; species Pterocles orientalis. The sequence goes on from WKFP01015424.1 coordinate 268,925, forward strand.
TCTATGTCAGATGTGGTTTGTTCCAGACCCGTCAATCTGGAAACCTTCTTGGGCGATACCTTCACTGAAGGGCCAGGATAACACTGCATTAGCTCTGACACTCCTAAGACTTCTCTGATAGTTTTTAGCAGGAAGGCTGCTGTGCACCACAGCCTCTCTACTACGACAAAGAAAATCACAGGTCAATTCTCAGTCTTCTGCTGTCACCCATATGACCTTAACCCAGTTCCATTTTTGTCCTCCAATTCTCCTTCTGAGCAAAAAAAGGCCGTATTTACTTTCTTCTGCCCTTTGGTTACCTTATGAGGATTACAAGCTCCATCACGTGGAGGTATTGCTTCATCCACACTTGTACAGGACCTAGCACAGCAGGACTCTTGGGGGCAGGTGGCATCTCTAAGGGTTTCCGGAATATAACAATAGCCATGTGAAGTGCGTCTCCTCACATCCTACTGAGACTAACAAAATGATTTTAAAAAATCCTAGAAAATTCTTAGTCAATGATACATTCCTCACATGAGTTCAGAATCCAATAGCTAGGATGTCTGAAAAGGAAGGTGTAATGCCCCTTCCTCTCCAGAGTAACATAATTCAGGGAACATTGCTGGGAAATGTTTTTTGACCTAGAAACAAGATTGCAGAATAAGACCCTTCTCCTCCACCTGGTGTATACACTAATAATCCTCCCGAAAGAGCAATTCAGTTAAGTGAACTGATCCCCACACCGTTATTGCGATGGTGGGCCTCTGCAGGTGGTCCTCTAGATCACATCCAACACAGCCTGGCTTTCAGGCGCGAGCATGGGGTTAGATCAAACTGGCAGGTAGAAAAAGACATCTTTGTACTTTTAAATTCAGGAAATTTGATCAGGACCTGCTGAGAAACAACCCCGTGACACCATTTTAGAAAGGAAAACGGAAAGAAAACACAGATTCACTGTTCTATTTACTAGAGATTTGAACTTCTACAAGCATAACTGGGAGAAAAAAGAAGAATACAAAATAGACTCAGAATTATCATCTTATCTCCATGGTCACACCTGTGGCTTTGTTGACACAAGGTTACATTACAAGATATTATCAAAGTTGGAGCTAACCTTCATATCTCTGTAGCATCAAGTGAATGTCAAAGTCAGCATCACAGGCGCAGAAGATTCTGTTTGCTCTGTTAACTGCATCAGTAACATCTTTTCAACATATGTCTCTGAAATACAGATTGTGAGAAGGAAAATTGCTCATTGGAACAACAAGTAAAGAAGCACAGAGATACTTTGCTAGAAATAGAGAATTTGAGTTATGCCATCAAGATCAACAGAAACTCAGAGGAAACCCTGAATAAGAAGTATGGGATTTGACCCTAAATCAACTTACAAAATTCTGAGCAAATTGAGTTTTTACAATCTCGTGGAAGCTGTAATTATGTTGTCATAAAAATCTCAGCACTGTTGAAATCTTATTTCTGAAGGCTCCCAAAGGGGCACCTATAAAGGATTTTCGTTCCCATTTTGTTCTGATAATGAACAATATACGAGGGGTCAGATTAGAGAGAGCAATGTGGGACATGCCACCTCTGTCACCTCTCTGACGAGGAAGCCCATAAACAATTAGCTGGCTTTTATGAAGTTGCATTAAGGACCAAAATCTCTAGCTCTGACTCTTCATTTAGACAAAGTTCCCACAGAAAAGGACCATTGAAGGATGTATTTCATATAACGGTAAAGAGACTCCCTTCTCCAAGGATGAAACATGGTTTTAAATGCATTAATTAATAAGATTACATAAGTAGGTGTCTAAAGGCAGCTGTCACAAACATCAGACTTTCTTCCATCTTGTGTACCAGAAACACACAGAATTTCAGGAAGACAGCGCAGAAAATTTCAGGGAGGCAAGGAAAAATTCTCACTAGTTCACTGAGAACAGATGTTTTCTAGAAATAGTTCCGCTTTAGCAAACTTCTGCCAAAGCTCTGGGAATTTCCATCAGAAACCCACCGATTTCCTGGCAGCTCACTTGATGCCTTTTGGCAAACCTGGCCTCCAAAGGCCTGCTGCTGGGGACAGCCCATGTGCACAGACCGTACCCGAGCAACGATTTCCAACCCATGGCCTCCAGCCACCACGCAGCTGGATGGGCACGCTGAGGTTTGCAGACCCAGAAGGCAAAATGGGGAGGCCCCTAGGAGTCAGGGCAGCTGGCTACTCTGCTTCGATTAGGAAAAGATCGAAAAAGGATAACGGTTATGTTGCCAGTTCAAACATTTCAAAGGGCTCAACCTTCCAGTGAAATGGAAATTCTCACCTGGACAGACCTGTTCGACGCCTGCTGGCATAACTCAGGTCTCTAACATTTAAACTATCGGGAAATCTTTATTACCAGTATTATCCACTGTGGCATCAAAAAAGACAGCACGTTTAGAACACCACAGCATAAAAAAAAAAAAAAAAAACAACAAAAAACGGGAGAGGTAACACCTGGTAGGTGTTGCCTGACCCTCCAAAAAGCTGGCATTACAGATCGCATCTTCAGCCAGCAAATAATTCCTTTCCAAGACTTGCTTTAGTTTGTGAAAAACATTAATATTCAAATGAAATATTTTTTCTCATTTCTTTTTTTAAGGAAAACCTGTATTTCTCACCTGATCTACCCAAGAAATGCTTTAAAATTAGAACCAGACTTTCATTTCAGATGTGTTTTAATGAAATGATATTACACGGAAGAATTGTGTGCTACGGAGAAGGTAATCAGTATTCATTGCCAGCTGAAAGGTGTCGGCTAGGCTGACACATTGCCAATGCTGTATTTCTACACGTCTAGTTTTAATTCCAAAGCACAGATTGGTAATGTAAAACCATATATTCCTAAGGCTGCACCCTCACACAAACATATTTGGGCAGACTAAAATTCCCTCTTTTCCTACATCTTCAGATGCCTAACAAAAACCACAGGAATTTAACAAACCGAAGTTTTTTTGCACATCCTTCCACCAGCATGGTTTCCTGACCAGAGGCGGTATCGCAGAATGCTTTGTTACAGCAGAGCCCGGGTGCAGGGTACACCTGTAATTTGGGTTTCCATTGCTACTGCAAACATGAACTCTTCACACACAGTGGGAGCAGAGCCCAGCTGTTCGCCCTGAAGCTTACAATACACAGACAGGATTTACTGAAACAAGTTTATATAAATAAGCATAACAAGTCACCCATTCACTTTAACATTAAACATTTGCATAATAGTCTCCATATTTTGGCTAACATGCAGTGAACGATGAAAGCACCACAACAGCAGGGTGGGGAACACGCGGCAGTAGGAAGTTTTGAAGGAAAAAAATCAAATGTTACATTTTGCTGTTGATGAAGATCTTACATATATACCATTTCTCTGTTTGTACTAGTTTATTTTAAAGACAAATCACTGAAAGAGTAGCCAGCAGAGAAGCATGCACGAGATAAACCTTACACCTTAACTACACAGAGGAGAGTGCTAGGGGAGGAACAGCTTGCTGAGAGGCTGTTGAAATGAATGAATGAAATGAACAGAGAAAGAATAAGCAAGAAGCAAGCTTTGAGGGTATGAGGACTGCAGTGTTTAAACACAAAAGCAGTCACAGAACACCCCAGCTCGTTTCTAGTGATTCACAGCATCTGCCCCAGCACTGGCTGCTCCCAGGCAAGGGGCGAGTGGCATCCCCTGCTCCCCAGTTGCTCCCCAGTTGCGCACACCACAGGTGCTGGAAATGTGTGGTGCCAAGCATCCTGCCAGGCAAGACTGGGGTCTCTCCAAGGGCTGCAGCCTCTGCCAGCAAGGAGAAGGGCTGGGCCTGGGCTTCTTTCAGTATCGGTAACTCCATCTCATCCACCTTCCTCCTGAATAACCAAGCAGCTACTTGGGCATGCTGCGTGCACGCACTTTTACCTGATGATGTGCTCTCTAGAACAAAAGCCCTGCTCATCTTTTAAGTGCTACCATTTCGCAATATGCCAACATACTTTATTTTTGGTAATAGCCCTTCACCCAGCACAATAAGACAAGTGTACTCAGTCCCTAGATACTGTTTAAATAGCAGTCAGTCCTAGCAACAAGCATCCTTTGCCAGGAGTGCAGGGAAGCGGTACCTGCCCACCGCACTCCTCCCTATTTCACCGACAGGCTCACGAGGGTGCTGTGCACAGTGTCCTACCTGCTGCACCAGCACCATGGCAGGATGGAAGGCAGAAGCAAAAAAAAAAACCCTCCCTCTGCCATCTTGATATGCACAGAGGAGCAAAAGCCAGCACCTTTGGTAGGTCACCAGTGCAGCAGGCGTTTCCACTCCTCACTTAATACCTGCTCCTGATGTCCATCCGGCCACCAACCACTATTTCCAGACTCCCTCCTCTCCCCCAGCACATTTCTCCTGCCCGTGTACCTGCTAGCAGGGTTTTGCCCTTTTTATTATGGTTCAGTTCAAACTAAACATGAAACTCCCCAGTATGTTTGACTCATGACCAGCAATTTGTTTCATGTGACAAGACTGCTGCTCCCAGGCACGCTCATTATCTACAGCAGAGATCAATGCAATATTCCACTTACCTGGGATAAGCTGCATCTTCAGGCCACAACAAAATCTATTTTATAAGGGATTTCTTGATGCTGTCTATTTATCTTGAGGGTATAGACCTCTCATAAAATTAAAGTAACCTTTATACTTCAACAATAAACCTAATATACAGTTGTATACACATAATGCCATCATAGATTTCATATAATTTATGGATTGCTCTTTCAGCTTTTTTTTTTTTCATTTTAGTAGTGATAACATGCTTAGCTATGTCTTGTATTTACCCAACGTAAGCAGCTCTAGCTGTGCCATCAGATCTAACACGGTTCAGTTTTCACATCCTGTGTGGTTAAAACCTCATCAACCAAACTCTCGTAGAAATTCTGGCCTTTCTAGAAAACACCCTTAATTCCAGGTAGAGAGGAACTCACTGAAGTTGTGAAACACAAGTCTCAGCATCTCTAGGAAATTATATGAAGTATAAAAACACTGCCTAAAAAAACACTGTATAGGAAAAGAAACTTGCCTGTTGTCTAACCCTTACCAGTTTGCTGAAGCGCTCTCAGAACAGGTATCCACAGTTAACAGACATTCTGGATTCTGGGATACTCAAAAGAAGGAAATTACACGTTCTCTTTCCTTCCTTTTTATAGAAACTTCCCCACTTCAAATATTAAATTGCCCATTTTTCTCTTTTTTTTTTTTTTTTTTTTTTTTTTTTTTTTTTTTTTTACAA
>WKFP01015424.1:274216-404997 GCA_011057875.1 Pterocles orientalis
AGTGGAGAACTTCCCATGCACTTGCCCAGGTGGAGTCAGAGAAAGCAGGGACTGAGAGCTGGCCAAGTCTCCAAACTCTATGAATTCTGGCACATTCTAATCCTGGAGGGACTGGACTGAAACCCCCAAACAGTTAAGCAGCCTAGGGAGCAAATGGGCATCAGAAGAAAGGCTGAATCCAGGGAAGGCGAAGCCCTGGGCCGCCTGCAGTCCCTCTGTACCAGACCCTAGTAGGTCCCTGCCGCAGCAGAGGGGACACAATTAGCTCTTTTCTGGGGGAAGGTGGGAAATCCTCAATCTACTCAGAGACGAAACATACACCGGTTCAATAAGCTAGCGCTTATTTCACAGAATCACAGAACTATAAGGTTGGAAAAGACCTAGAAGATCAACCAGTCCAACCATATCCAATACTTCCCAACTAAATCATATCGCTCAACACAACATCCAGACGTTTCTTGAACACCCCCATGGTCGGCGACTCCACCACCTCCCTGGGCAGTGCATTCCAGTGCCTGACTACCCTTCCCGAGAAGGGTATTTATACATCTGTACAGCAAAGCAGCTCGGAAAACCTGTTACTTTTGTCTGGTAATTAAGAAAAGCAGTTTTTACAACTCCAGCGGATTATCAGGGAATATAAGGGCAGACCTTTTAAATGTCAGCATTGTTCTGCCACCTCCCCACATTTTAACAAAGTCACAGTGTAAAAAGGACTAATTAATATGTTATAAAAAGGCACACATCCAAAGATGATATTTGATGCATTTCTGTACTGGAACCTGAAATTAATTAATTTGTACTGAAGTTCAGATAGGTGTATTGAAAAAAATAAAAAGGACTTGATTAACCTGCCTGCTTGTGAGTTCTTTAGGGGTCACCAGCAATATTGTTTTTGTTATTTTGATTGACATTTCACTCTCTCTTAAGTGCATTGCAATTTTGCTCTCAGGAAAAATGAACTATATGGAATGTTTCATTTAAAAACTTCAAAGTATTTTCTATTTCTTTCCCCTTCACAACACATCTCTTGTTCTGCAAGTCTTTTTATAACACAGAAATTTAAAAAAGAAAGATATAAGAGCATTCATAATACATTCATAATACATATGTTTAATTAATGTGAACAAATTCATCATTTTATTCTGGTTATCAAGATGGTTTAAGCAACATAAGATTTTCAACGAGCATGAAATTAGTGCCATGGCCAACAGAGTTCTGTTAGAAACTTATTTTGGGTGCTTTTCTTGCACAAATTACCCTAGATGTTTATTTTAATGCATGTGTGCTGGTTTCCAGATATTACAAAGATAAAGTTGTAACGGGTGTCACAAAAGCATATGCATACTTCTTAAATTAATTATTTGGACAAAAATGACAAACTGTGCTTTAGAAAGGAAAATAGCATTACCAGAGTTTCTAATGCAAAGAAAGTACAGTTAAATTGAACAATTTCCTATCTCATCCTATCCCAATAACCTGTCCCGGTCTTCTGAAATATTCATGAAAAAATAATTATTGCCATTTATGGTCAAAATAAAAAGCTGTTAATGGCACATGATTTTATAGCAGTTCTTAATATTTTCCCTTAGTAATTGCCCATTTATTTGACTTGCACTTGGCTCCAGCTTATTATTGCCCTCAGTGTTACCAGAAGGGCACATTTAAAGAGAAAAAGATGTCATTAGGATCAAAATTAATCATAGGAACACTGATTTTTTAGAATAAACAGAGAAAAACATTTTTTTTTTGGTGGTAAATGCAGTACCTAACACTATGTCTGAACAGCCTGAGATCATGTTTATCCAAATCAACATTGGATACAGAACCACGTTTATTAAACAGATTTCACAGGGAGCTCACGGTAATCCTGCCCTGACTCTCTCCACAGCTGGATCCCCTCGCCGCTGGCCAGCAGGGAGGTATCTTTTGTAGAGATTATCTGTCAGGAGCAGAGTGATGTTTAACTCACAGTAAGACGTTCAGACGCCACAGTGCACTGACTGTAGCAGACACCAAGGAATGACAACTTCCCTCATCCTTTTGCCTTGTAATTTTGTTCTTTTAATTTTTAACACTTTAATGATAGCCCACTTCTAACCTTACTGGGAAGTGCCACCAGTTACCCGCCAAGGCTTTGATGAGGGGCTTGGGGCCATCTGCTCGGATGCAATTGTAGTAACAAGACAAAGGAAAGAAGAAAGTGAGGTACACAGGCACTGATATTCTCTTTGCTTTAAGCTTTTTTTTGGTTTGATTTAAAACTAATCCTCCCACTCTGAAGAAAACATCCTACTTGAAATTTTAAAACCCTCCAGTGTTGCTGGTCTTGTCTGTACTGCAGTCCTCAAGCCTTGAAACTTTTTGAGGATTTCTTGGCATTACAAATAGGAAAAATATTACATTCATAGAAACTTGATCTACCTAAACTTTTCCAATCACTTTCTCGAAGTGTGGTCTTAGTGTTAATGCGTTTTTGCTATTAAAAGAACAGCAAAGTGTAAACCCATGTTTTTCCTGTGACTGTGCAAAAAAAAAATTACTGTGAAACAAGACATTAATATTTTCCTTTTGACATTTTGCTCAATTTTTCCTTCCATTAAAAACACACAAAATTCAGGATGATCCTGAGGTTCTGCATTAAAACTGGAAAGCATCCTCAAACTCTTCATCACTGTAAGGTTTGTAACCTACAGCTAAAGCAGATGTGTGAAGGGTACTGTCATGAAACCCCACCCGGTATCCTATATTCTCAGAAACAATGCTTGCCTATACTTGGGTCACCCTCAAAATACACAGATGATTCCTCTTGCATAGGATAAGCTTAGAAAAGAGAACCTTTCTTGTTTAAAGGGGCAAGCCATACAGTAACACTATCATTCTCTTCTCTTATTGAATGAACAGCCAGAGAAGAGTGGATTTTCTTCAGGGTAATCTCCACGGCAGGATTCTGCAGATATATATTTCTAAGAGTAATATGTGCTCCTCGCTCATGTGAGTGATTTCAGCAAGGCTCCCTCCCATCGTCACTGCCTGCCAACTCAGTAAGACATAGCAAGTAACAAACCCCGTTGGATTTCAGCATCATGCAGGTTCACTCCAGCATCCCTTCCTAATTTTTAATGCACCCTATCCTTGAGGACAGCTGTTTTCTATTACAGGTGAAGCCGCGCAAGCATATGGTGAGTGGAGGCCCAGTGAGCTGGAACGTCCTGTTTCAGCTGATATTCTGCAGAACGGTTTGGCTATGGGAGCTCAGCAATATATTTTGATAGGCTTGACTATGCAGCTATAGATCTAGTTTGCTTCCCACTCGGATATTGTTCATGCTTCAGTTATCATGCACAAAATTAGCGATAAGCAATATGAGGCAGAGCACTCTGTATTGCAGTTCTGCCCAAGAGGGCTGATAACAGATCCCAGTCTCTTTATGCTTTTTGCCTTTACAGGAGGCTGAGTGACTGCTTCCCTGGGAAGCAGGAGCAGATAAGTATGGTGAGCTTTATGTTAATGCAATGTCTGTCACATCCCTCTTGCACCTTCACCGGGAGCTTTCGAAGTCTTGGTGAAAATGCTAAAAGGGAAGACCTTTCTGCTAGTGCTTTTTCAATGAGGATGCTAGGATGCAGAAATAAGTAGTAAGGATATTTTAGCAGTGTGCATAAAAAATGCATGATCTTCAGAACATGACTGCTGATAGCAATTAGCATGTATTTATAATACATTTATGAGTAACTGCATTCTTACCTGGTTGTTGCAGGATACATAAATAACTTTTCAGCTTGATGTGTTATGAGCCCACAGATTTCTTAAATTAGTGTATGCACAGTCCATTAAGAATGGTAAGAATCACATACAGTTATCCCATCTTTTATAGCCTATGGTCTAGGATCCCACTTGGGTATTCTGGCTTTTCTGCCTTTGTCTCACTCTATCAGAAGATTTTCCTATAAAAGTCTTAATAAGCTATCTCCCATATTGTTTGAATATGTTATTTATAGGCTTGGTGTTCTTTCCCCTTCAAATTTAATCCATGTGGCCTAATATTTTCTTTAAATTGTCCCGAGGTTATACTTGTCCCCACACTGTCCACCCTACGGTGCTGGTCCCACCCCACGACCATTGCTACACACGCCCTTTGCCTATGAACAGGCTGCCCTTTTGTTCCTCCAGATGGTTCAAGATCACATTAATAAAATTCTGAATCAAAACAGTATATACAAAAAACTGCAGCAAGATATGGGTCCCTCGCCCCTTTGACAATAAAAGTATACAAAATAATTCCAAAATTCACCAAGAGCCACAGCAGGTGACAAAGGTTTTCTTGAGCACTGTCTTTCCACCTTACATCTTCGACACTCACATATTTTGCCTTTAGGGCCAATATTCCAAAGCTGCTTCTATTTTTTGCTGTCATTCCTTAGTATTTTAGTCTCTGGTGCCAGATTTATCTGGGCTAAAACTTTTTTAGTTGGAAAGATTTGCTTTCAGCTCTAAAATTACTGGGCATTTCAGAGGGGAAGATGAAATGCATGTTCAGATAAGAGACTGAAGATAAGGAACGAAAAATAAGGAACCACGGGAGAACAACACTATTTGTGTCACTATGGCATAGATATCCCATAAAATTAAGAGAGTATTTGGTTAAGATCCATAAAGTGAAAGAATCTTTATGTTACCTACATTTTAGCTTACAGCATGACCTGGGAAACCACTCACAGCACCAAAGGAGCTCATTTTCCAAACCCTTACCCTCATCAAAACAATAATGTGAAATGGAAGCATTTCCAACAGTTGCTTTACACTAGAGCACATCTGCCCTGTTGCAGATGAACGCAGAACACCATTCACTTTTGTGTGCACCTCTGTCTATCCAGCAAATTGCAAACCGTTGAATTCATTAGGGATGTAGAACAAGAGCTTCAGCAGATGCAAGTATGCTGACTTACCACAAATGAAGATCTAGTTCCTGCGAGGAAATGAAAACTATCTAAATCATTCAAGTGTACTCTCTAAGTCTCATGAAGATATTCTGAGTCATCTGACTGATTAACTATGCTAATTTAGCCTGATTGTTCTATTTAATCTTAACGACTGCCTGGAAACCTTGGGGGCTATTTTGCTTGGCATCAAGAGAACACATACTCACATGAATTGCAGTTGCCTGTGTGGTTCGTTGTTCTGTCTCAGAGCTTCAGAAACCCACATCAGCACCACTGAACAATCCCAAATTCCTGTACAAGGAAAAATGGACAAAACGTTCACGTATTGGACTTACTAACTTCAACTTAATTCCTCTTGATAGTCTCCTTGGTATTTTAGATAAGACAGAGTCCTAGGTGGGCTATAAGAGCAACATGCTTTAAGTTAAAACCAGTAGCATAAAATGAACCACCACTCAAATCTGTCACAACAGCCTAACAACAAAAATGATCTATGAACAAAATTATTGGAAGGGTCAGTATTGTTTGTATAACATTTTCTTTAAACTTTGGCCACCTTGTAAGCAAGCATCCTCTAATTTTCATCTGGATGAGCACGGGTCCCCCTGTGAGAGAACTGCATTGTCACTTAATTGAAACCCATGCAAGAATTGTGAGAAAGTCGAAAGCACCAAGCTCTGGGGACGTGCGGTCTATTGCCTTGTAAAGGCCTCTGGGGTTTCTTAAAAAGATTTTAATGGGCAACTTAGATTATCTCATGCTGTTTCAAAGATGTAGCAATGAAACCACAGAGACCACGAATCCGAAAGGCAGCTGACAAATCTAGAAGTAGAATTTGCCAAGATTCAGAAGGAAGATTTATGTCAGATGACTGACTGTATTTCAGAAGCTGTCATTTCTAGCAATGTCAGTTGGAGATATTATTATTTATTACTACTTATACAGAGCCCCATAATATTACAATGTACGTGTAGACATTAAAGTCAGCAGCAAAAAAAGACAGAAAGAAAAGAAACAGTTTCATGTATACAAACAAAACTTAAGATATAATTTGAATACATATCGCCTTTGAAGGTTTGGGTTTACTTTTCCATCTCAGCTCACAAGTTACTTAGTTTTGCTCATGAGTTTCTATGTACTATTACTGGGAAAATTTTTTTTTTTTTTGGATGAGAGTCATGCTATCCAGAAGCAATTACTAACTTAATTTGTAGTAAACTTGTTACAAATAAATTCCAGAGTTGTTCTTGAGAGCCTTCCAGGAACCCTGCTGTCCCAAGTTCCCTTCTGTCTGTACAGCCTGTTGCTTAGAGCCTCTCAATACCCAAAGTTTCTTTCTTCCTCAGAGGAACAATCGTATACATTATTGAACATGCCATAGCAGAAATATTATTTTGTCACCATGCTGCTTAACGGCATTCAAATATAATGTATAAACACATCATAAATATCAATCTTGGAAAAACATTAAAAATTCAAAGAACACAAAATTACCCCATGTAGGTGATCTAAAGTGATTGTAAATTAATAACCACGAAGCAAGCTGAAATTCAAAAGTTCTGAACAGTTAACTTAAACGTCTGAAAACTTCTGTAAAACACCAGGAGAACACACAGTCTCTAATGTCACCATCTTATCTCATCTTTGCTGAGTACTAGTACATAGTTTTATCCAAAAAAGTATATCCAGAAGATTTCAGAGAAAATTTCTTCTCTGCAGCCCTAGCTTTGCTTCTCTAATAATTCAGCAATCTTGCAATTTGCCACAACTCTGTAAAACCCACTCCTTCCTCAGTTTATATTTGACCTCTGAAAACGAGAAAATTGTTTCCTGAACTTGAGGAAACTCAAACTATTTAGCTTTTGCTTCCTCAGCAACTCCACGTGCTGGGGTTTGCTACTATTTTCATTTTGTCTCATGTCTTGAATATGCCAGTTCCTTGTTGAGGGAGTAATCAAACAATCCAAAAAAGGGATTCTCCCATTGAGGTCTACTGAGAAAGCTGCAGCAGAAAGCAGCAATTGTAACCTTTTCACTATGAGGTTGGGCTTTTTTTGGCAAGTGGGTGTGAGGACGACACTTACGGCAGTACCCTCTGTTGCATCCTCCTCCCACCCCACCATGGACAGATCTGTTTTTTAACTGACTCCCAATTGAGGTGGGCGGGAAATAAAGCCATTAGCAAGAACGGGAACAAAGAGCTTTGGTTTTGATGTAGTTCTACATGCACACAGGCAAACATGGGAACTGAATATAGTGGGACCTTTATCGCATGTGTTGGAAAACAGCGCATGTTGCAATAAAAAAATGGCACAGACTGTTGGGTCCAAGTAATGATTTTCTCCTCATTGTGCCTTAAGATTCCAAACACACAACAAACTCCAAGTGTTGCTCACAGGATTGTGCCCAGCGTTCCTTAGAGAGGTTAGAAATTCATATCCATTTCTTTTGCGGTGACCAAGATGTATTTTTCTTACTATTACAGATTTCAAATTCAGATTTAATTTTGACCAGAACATCCTTGGTGAGCAATGCTTTCACACCCAGATTTTAAATCATGGTAAGGATTTAGCAGCATGCAATCCATTGATTTTAGCAGATGATGGGGTATTTCCAATCAATACTCTGACAAGCCCTGTGTATCAATGGGACATTGACATGTAGCCTGGATGCACATGCGGGTTTAGCCATAGTACTGGTGTTGCTATACCAGTCTAAGATACAACCAAGGCAAGGTTCAAAGGCAGAGGCAATTACTGTTATTAGGCCAAGCAATACAACTGAGGGGAAAAGAAAGATAAGCTTTCCGATACATAAAGTACTCTTTAGATCTCTTCTTCAGAGACACTGATTCCAAGAAGCCTTGTGCAAACCTTATTTCTAACTGTAGCAGTTAGCTAAGTTAAAAGCATCGCCTTCTCTCAACACACCCTGCTTTGCAAGTTGCTTTCAGCTTTAAAAATGTCGTGGGTCTCTCCTGCAGTGCCAAAATATTTAACATGGGGACAGATTATTAGTTTGTATGCTGCCTAATAAATTATGCTAAACTAACTGGATTAATGTCTTCTGGTAATATTCATTGGCTATGATGCCTTGTTATTGTGAAGCCTGTGTGCTGAACCAAAGAATTACAACACTGTAGATCTACTATTTACCTGCTGTAAATATCTAACCAGTGCACAGGACAGAAAACAACTAGGCAAGTACAGGCAATCTAATCTGGCTTTATTTGACTCTGTAATAATTGTAGTCATGATCAATGGGGATTATGAAGTATAAACAGAATGTGGATTTCTTATGAATGAATAAAAATCTGTAGCCATTAAATTAACTAATGCACTCATCTCATTAGTCTTTGCTAGTCATCACCAAAAAGGAAATCTCACTGTTCCAAACCTCTAAAACCTGTGCATTCCCAGCTACATCAACATCTTTGAAACATTTTCAATTGAAAGTAACTGATAGAATATAATGCAGCATTTATCTTGGTGCAGGTGACACAAGGCACATAGTGTAATGTTTTAACAAACGTTTTATTTAAAGACAGACTTGAAAAGTCTGTGGGAGTAATTGCCAGTTTGTCAGCTGAATCACTTTATCCTTTAGAAGAGCTTTTTGTCATTATATTAAATTATTCCCAATGTCAGTGAAGGCCAATTTACAGGATAAATGCATCTCAGTGTCACTGCATCCCATTAATGAATACTAAAATATTATTTTGGGGCTTGTTTTTACAAAATTGTTATTCTTCTTATTTTGATGGACTTGTTATTAAATGTTATATGCATTGAAAACCTGCATTTCTATGATAAAAAGAACCAAGATCTCTAATTCTCCCTTCTTTTCCATACACTAAAAAATACATAAATTCTCCTCATGAACTTCTTAGGATGAGAACACGTTTATGTATAGTGTAGCAATCTTACTCTTGCATGAGAATTTTTATTTGTCTTAATGGGATTATCTGGATAAAACAGCTGGCAGAACTGGACCCTTTGTGCCCAGTATTTACACAACAGATACTACACATTGCCAAAAATCAGGCTGTATCTACAGCATTTCTAATCTTTGCAAATCAATCCAGCACTCTGGTATTTTTAAGATGCTTACATTGCCTTGAAAGAGAAAGACATTCTGCTTACATTTAAGAGACTGACATATACTAAGCCTCAAAATGTGGCACAACACCATCCATTTTTGAACATGAGAAGAAAATCATCTCGAGGATGTTGTTTGAGCTCTTTTGTTTAACTGAGCTGAAATGTGAAAGATTTACTGGATCAATTAAAATACTCTGAATTTTACTCCTTGTCAAACTATTTTGATCTGTATAGATCTGGATTATCCACCTGTCTACAGGAAGAAAATGTGTGTGAGACTGACTTGCACAGACATCTGCAGGAGATACTGCATCTTGTATTTTCTGTAGGAGGGAAGCAGTTGGGAGATGAGCAAGAAATACATGAATCATCTTACGACTACAATCTATATATGTCTTCCTCCTCACAGGAAATAAAGTTACCTGACAATTTAACCAGTAGCGTGGGTTTCTGACAACTTTGCATAAAGTTTGTTTGAAGAACCCTCGTATTTTTAAACCTCTGTAAGAACATTTTTTTCTAAATATATTTTAAGCATTGATCAGAACAAATTTAAGACTCTAGACTTTAAAATGTCAAAAAGTAAAAATCTATCTTTGCGATGAGAGCTACAGTTTGCAAGTCGGAGCTATAGTCTGAAAGAAAACTCCAGCAAAGTTGCCATCTGGTTCTGATTTACAGTTTGGTCATTGTTTCTACAACCAGCACAGGTGATTTCACATTTACCCTCCACTCTCCCTGCCTCTTACCTTCCTGCATTTAAATTCATGTGGATCTGAGTTTAAAGAGTCCCTAAATTTATCCTTCCTTTCCTGCATTCTTTGGGTGGTACCCACTAACCTGGTGAATGAAGAGCTTTTCCTGCCTTCACATTGCCAAACAATTAAGGAACATAACGGACGTTTTGGTAGAAGCTTTGCTTGGACTCTTATAACTGCCCTTTGGTCTCCATCCCAAGAGGCTCTGCCTTCCTCCCACATCACAGGCGCTGGTGGAGCCAGCAGGAGCAGGCAGTTCCATGGCACACTCGGGCATGTGTTTAGCTTTGACAATCAGGACAACGCAATTCTCCTTGAGGTCTGATCTCTGCCAGGTAGGTCCTCTAAGGACTGTGCCACCGCCTCCCACTTCACATGTAGCTAAAAGCTATGTTAGCTCAGGATCTTCCCAGGACCAAGTGCATAGCTTTACTAGGAAGGATTTAAGTTCTTGCAAGTCACTATTGTGTTCAATATTATTTTTCAAACGATATTTTTATATTTGCTACCTCAGTTTTAAGCAGTCTTCCCAACATCAAGAACAGATAAGTGTTAGAGAAAGAATAGCTGCACAAGCAATCCAGTTTTGTTAGCAAAATAAACCAGTAGGTTGGCTCTGGATGTTAACGAGTTACAGTCAATCTCTCCCTTGTTGCTTATAATAGCTTCTGTCCAATGATTTTTAGATGTTTCCTGATTATCAATAAATTAACTTTCCAATGACTCAGTGCTTACACTAGACACAGAAATATCATTTACATTTAATAGGGAAGCTGAATTTTTTGACCTGAAAAGAGACTAAATGCTGTATACAAATGTGATAAAACCTTCTTCCTAAAACCTTAAGCATTTTTGAAAACAGGACTCTGCAGGTAGAAATATAATTGTATTTAAAAGACAAGAAAGCCTGAAAAATTTTGACTTGAGGGCTCAGAGTTCTGGTACTTTCAGAAGAGAAGTCTTGATCAAAGACAGGAACTAAAAGAGTCCCTGGTTCTCAATCTTTAGGAAGAAAAGCAAGGAGAGAAAAGTGAAAAAAGCAGAGCAGCACAGACTTTCACCTTTGCTCACTTGGAATATTTTAATGAAAAAAACAGAAAAAAATGCTTAAAAGTATTATTCAGCATGTTTAAGGCCCTCCTTACTATTACCTTTAATAAATGCTTTAGCGAATCCTTTTTTTGTTTTGTTTTGTTTTTCTTTTTTTAAAATCCACTTGAATCAAGAGCTGCATAACTAAAGCTCCTGCTCAAAACCCATTTTTGATAATGTTGAAATGCCCCCTTCTTCCTTGGGCTAACAGAGGCATACTAACAAGCTTTCTCAGCCATTCCTCTGAATTTCTGTTTGTCAGCTCAGTTTTGAACTTGTGCTGACAACAGTAAAATCATTACATTTCTTCCAGTAGGTTCCACTTGCAAACATCAAATGAATATTGATTTTTTCTTTTTACAACTGAGAAAGCTTTAACACACAAAGCAACAGTAATTTCTGGTAGATAAACTTGGAGTTGGGATGAAGAACTAATGTTGTGTTATCATTGTTACTACTGCTAGAAATGAGAACTGGAAAAGAGCTGAATAGGCAAGTGAGTCACAGTACTTTTTTACTGGGCGTACATGGGTTGAAATCATTTGGGTGACAACTAAAGTAAAATTATTTTTGAGGGTTCTTGCAACTCAAAAATAATACAAAACGATGCACGACAGGCAGGTCTATCTAGCAGGGGCAAATGATCTGGAGGTAGGTTGCAGACCAGATGAATGCATTCACTTTGACTGATTACCTCCACCCTAAAACAATTAAGTCACTCAAAATCGATGAAAGTTCAGAGGTTCTACATTATATTCTCCACCCATCCTGTTCCTGTGTCAGAGTGAAAAAAAAAGCAAAAAATACATAGGATACTTTTAAGGTCCCAGAAATACTGGTTATATCAGAATCTCGGCTTTTATTAAAAAAAAAAAAGTTTAGTTTCCTTATGATAGTGAAAGAATGTCCAGATTCTTGCGTAACCTTATCTCAGTTTTGTATATAAAGAAACCCCCCAAATACTTTGATTGTTTTTCAAGAGAAATTAGAAAAAACTCCTTAAGGATACTTTTACTTACTAGTTAACACTACCTCTGTGTTTTCTATTTAGGAGGAAAACCAATGAAATTGAAGGTAACACATCTGAGTTTTTTAACACAGGTCTGTAATTATGCAAACTATCACACAGTCCTAGACAAAGAGCACCTGGTGATTCACAAATGAACTACTCAGTTATAGGAATAAGACATCTGTCTTCTGCAGCCTTGCTAAGAGGAAAGTTGGAGTTTTCTCCCAAGGCCAATCCACATGACTCTATATTCCAAACCCCTCCCTTCTTCAGGCCTTTCTCTAGTCTTCTTTACTCATCCTTTCAAACACAGCTATTATTACTTGATGTGAAACTTTGCAATTGAGGCAATTTTTCTTAGATCATAGGAGAATCAACCCCTTCTCTGAGGAACAGTTCTGCTACTTAATCAAACAAGCCACGGGTAACTAGGAAGGTGTTTAGGTGGCTCATTTATTTTAAGTGTTGTCTAGTTAATCAGGACTCTTGGGATCTGTTTCTAACTCAATTGCTGACTTTGTAGATAATTTTGAACAAGTTGAAAATTAGTAATGACTGGGTCTCTCGACAGGTGTTGCAAGGCTTTGCTGATTTAAACAGTTTAGCAGAACTGCTTACAGTTTAGCAGAACTCTTCTCTATAGTCATAGAATCACAGAATGGTTTCGGTTGGAAGCGACCTTAAAGATCACCGAGTTCCAACCCCTCTGCCACGGGCAGGGACACCTCCCACTAGCCCAGGTTGCTCAAAGCCTCATCCAGCCTGGCCTATAAGTCCTATAAGTATTGTAATTCTAATAAACTTAAAATAATAGTTTCAACACTAATTGACTTATTTTTATTTTCAATAAAGGACAAATCAGTTTTCTCTGGAATTAAAAGATGCTACATAAATTGAGTTGAAAAACATGACTTCTAGAAACTAAGAGGTTCATCAGGTCTAATTTCTTGATTGGCCCTGGCTGACAACCCTGCTGAGTCCACCAGGACATTTGTCTGATCTCTTTAAGATGCTGCACTGAGTATTCTAAAAATCAAATTCAATAAACTACCAACTAGAAGCATCCCAAAGCTTGTATCTCCTCCCAGCCAAAGACACTGTATAATCAAACTGCAGGAAGATTTACGCAAATGTTGCAGGCACTATAGCTCCTCTGTGTACCAGGCCTCCACAGAGTTTTTATGCAACTCCTTGGGGATGTGTGTTCTTTTGTACCATATGGTCCAGGCTCCAGAGAGGAACTAAACAAGAACTGTTTGGTCCCCAGACTTATCTAGTTCCTTGAGGGAGCACAGAAAAAGAAAAATCAGAAAGCTTAAACTGAGATTACAGGGGAAAATGAAATACGGGGGGGTAGGAGAATAAGGATACATATGGTTGAAAACACTGTAGCTTTACTGATTGAAACAGGAAACACAATTGTTGTTAATGACATGACAACATGCTAGAACAAAATATGTGAAATGTCCCCTGATGTCACATAACCAGATTGACAATTAGTCACCTAAGCAGCCTTATTTGCAGAGTATCTGTGCAGCTTTATTTCTCGTCCATGTCAGTTGGATTTACAGGTACTGAGTCATACAAATAATGAAATGAAATACATAATACATTTTTGTCACTCTTGCTATAAAGCTGTAGACTCACGTCTGAAGCTGAGCAAATAAAAAGAATAAAAGGAATATTTAGGCAAAACTCTGCAAATTAGTTTCCCAGTACTTATCTACAGCACTTCACAAATATTTTGAGATACCAGAATAGAAGACATTTTTATTATTAAAATATTAGGATAGATAATGGTGAAAATGTACTATGATCTTGATATAAAGTGATATCTCCATGACTGAAGCATTGTCCAGCACTGAAACAACATGGGACTCGTGCTGTACCACTGCACCCACCAGGCAGGAGCAGGTGGCTGGCCATTCTGCACTGATGTGGTTTTCATGTAGAGATTACTGCCTTCTGACCTTATGGTACAAACCTCCGCATCAGCGTAATTTACTGTTGTTTTAACAGGCTGACAGGTCTCAAGCTTTTGTAGTAGTTAATTGCTCATAAACACAGTTTGGGGTTACATCAGCACTAACTGAGATACTTTTCATATAGCCATATATGTAGCTAAACAAACAGTTGAGAGAGTATGGGAAATACAACAGAGGAAGAAAAAGCGAGGAAGTTCTCTCCATATTCATCTGTCACTGATGTGTACAACTCAAGTGGATCTGTACACAAAGTGCTAAATTCATGGATTCTATTGCATTCGTTACTCTGCCCATTCAAATAAAGAATAGTGCTACAATAGTAACAACCTATCTAATAGTGCTATTATAGTAACACATATTCATCACCAAAATATAGTGAAGATTTCAATGTCTGCAAAGAACAGCTCCTATTATTGACTTCACCATGAGCCAAAGACCTTCAACAGCTTCAGCGGAGCCAGGGTAGAGTTTGACTAGATGATAACGCTCCAAACAACACAGTAATATTTTTCCTAAGCAAAGGTATTTACCCAGAAATTTACTCTTCCTACTCAGAGGAATAACACATGTTGCCTGAAGATGTGACGGTGGGACCAATTCTTGGTACTTCAGCAGGTCACTGTTTTTCTCCATCAGCAGCCCTGCTGAGAACAGCCCAGACCACCAGCTGCAGGGCCAGCAAGCAGCTGGAAGTGACTGAGCAATCTTTATTGTCTACTGGCTATTCCCTACGTGCTGGCAAATAACTCGAACCCAGATGTTCCTAACAAAAATGTGTAGTTTGGGATATAGATGTTGCTATCCCATGAAGGAGAAAAGCGCTCAAGTATTTAGTGGTCTCTGACAGTAGCAACATCTCAGCACACAGGCGTTATTGCAAATTACTTGGAAAAAAATTATCTTCCTAGTAAAAATCAAAACTTCAATTACTAGCCATTTTAATCTAAGGAACCAACTGTTTCTTCTTGCAGAAAGTCTGCATTTATATCATTTCAAAGTCATATTGGAAGGTCACATCTGAGAATTTAAAGTGTAATCTTGAGGATGCTCTCACAGATGTCAAAACAACCCTTCACTGTTCAAATTCTCTTGAAATCTACAAACACCATCAGCTGCGGGTCCCATCCAGAATCCCAGAAACAACTAAATGTTCCCACCATGAAGAAGATATCTCCTCTTAAAAGCACCTGGTTAAGGGAAAATGAATCAAAAAATACAAATGCAACCTGGCTTATTCTTTCCCAAAGTGTCGGTTCAGTAGCTGAGAGTTACTTACCACTGGAGCTTCAAGCAGTAGATATTGGATAGAAAAAAATCAGCTATTGTATAGAGTAACCTCCAAAAGCCTGGCAAAAACTGACCAACAGTCACTTAGAAAGTCTAAGTATTGAAAATCCCAAATTACATGTCACTAAAGACAAATAATATCTCTGTATATTCAAACAGGTTTTAGTACCCCAAGAAGTGCCAAATGTAATATCCAGTATGCAGGATTTTGGACAACGAAATTTTCAGTCTGCAAGGAATTTCAGGATGCTAACATTTGGCGGGTCCAAAATAGAATGAATCTGAGTAATGAAAGAAGTTCAAAAGTAAAAGTCAGTAATACTGATACAAGTCATACAAATTTTGGTGAAAAGTCTTCATTTTGATCTGTTGACATTCTTAATTTCAAAATACTGAGTTTGAAACTGAACTGCCCACTTTGTATGCATTTAATGAGAAAATTAAAAGGTCAACACTAGAATGCTATTTTAATAACTTAGATTTTGACAAAATGCCAAATTTCCTTTTGTTTTCATTGACACTATTCCTTCACTTCAAACATCTACTGCATATTCTAATTTTTTCAAAATTTATCTTTTGTCCCTATAATTTTACGCGTGACAATTGCATATTTTAGTTGTTTATCCGTTCCTTAAGACCAGGAACAAAGAGGCTTGCAGTGCGGCATCCTAGTGGAAAATGGATGAGCTACTTTGATGGCAAAGGATTCCCTGCCCTTAACGCGGGGTGCGGTAGATACCCTCCAAGACTTGATCTAAAACCAGAACTCCCCCCTCCTTAAAGCAAAAAGCCCAAACCAAATACATCAGCTTCCAAGTGCAGGTGCAAGTCAGTCAATCCGTTTACCTATTTATCTACAATTTCATAATTTCCTACAGTCTGTGATGTATTCTGGCAATGCCGTTGCTTCACTCCATACTAGCCCAGCTAGCGCAAGTGACAACATACAACCAGCACATGTTGCAGTCATTGTTTAATTACAAGATTTTGAGAATGATTGAAATGTTATTCTCACTTGATAATTTTTTCTTATCATCTGACTATAAGCATCGCAGGGCCCTGGTCTTTAGGCACTCGGAGGGAACACGATTGGTGTGCCTTGCATTCACACCCACGAGTCTTCTGTGAACTGCATTATCATTAGCAACATTTCACTAAAAGTCATGTTAAAAAAAAAATGGAAAAGTGGTCATTTGAAGAGCAGACTTTAGACTTTAAAAGCTGATCTAAAAGGGCAGCATTAAAGTTCAGGCAACAGTGCCCAAAGCCGAGGCGGAGAGGACAGAACTAGAGCAAGGGTACACTTATCTCCTTAAAGGGTATTTATTCATAGCTGCATTTCTTACTCCTATAAATCCATATGATGTTGGTCATACTCCAGTCCAAGCTTGTCACTATTTCTTTGTCTCATGAATTCTTTAATTTGGATTTATGCTAAGCATTGCTGCCAGCACAAAGGATATTAATGACGTAGTTAATGTATACGGAAAACAGAATTCAGGCAAAGAAGGAAGTTTTACTGGTCTGTCTGTTTCCAGTTTATCACATTATCAAGCTGTTAAAGGTTGCCCTAAGCAGTAGATACTCTAGTTCTGATTTAATCAGGAGAAGCACTATTGCTTGACTTCCTTAGCTCCCATCACTTATATGCTAAAAATAAGACAAATTAAGAACAAATAAAGGAAAAAAAAATCACTATGTGCAGGAGGGCCAGCTAGGAGTAGGAAAGAGAATGAAGAGGAATAAATTATGTTAGGGAATATAAATTAGTTTATTAAAGGACAACAGCAGCCACAACAAATGCTGGTAGCATGCTCTGGGCAGAAAGAAGCAAGTGGTTTTCTTTGAGGCAAGGTCGGAGTGCAAGAGAATCACAACTCAGTGAAGTCCCTATTTCCAGTGACTCTGAAGTTTCGGTCAATCAAAAGTTGGTCAGACATGGTCAAAAAAGGAAACTATCTCTGTAATGACAATGAAGACTCCTAGCCTCAATGCTGAGGTTAAAGCACTGTCCTGGAGAGAGGAAACACTGTGAAACCCATATTTCTAGACTGATACTCAACATTTGGAAAGGCTTTATAAGAAGAAAGCAATAAACTGATGCCACAATCAGTTAAATTTTAAGAAAAGCACTAAGATGAGGGAACTGTAATCGCTATAGTTAAGTGAATGCTTAATTAGTGCATTTCGTGAATAACAAGGGATGTTTGCAACGACAGCCCAAGGCAAAAGATAACTTCTCACATGAGGATGGCCACTGCTCTCTGATATATGGATGGCCACATGGTATGTAGGAAAAAGCCCACAGAAAGGGCTTAGGTGAGCAACAGTTTCTTCCCTGACATTATTATTTGCCACCAGCAGCACTTCAGTAACTGTATTTCGGAGCAAGACCACACTGCGCTATATGTTGTCCAAAACTCAGAACAAAATGATACCAACCTTCCCCAAGAGAGTCGAGCACTCCCTGACCTACAGCCATGCAGGACTGCTAACGTATAGCAATGGGCTGTGGCCAGATACAAATTCAAGGACCAAAGTATAGCACACAAAATGGAATATAAGATCATAAGATCGCATATACACAGCATGTGCATTGTCTTCTGATACAACTCTCCGTGTAACCTTTATTACACTGATAAGGCACAGCGTGCTACATGAGTCTCTGTAGGTGTTAAAAGACTAATTACATCAATATGCTACATTAATATGGTTTATGATGGAAGGAGACTAACAGAGGAGAAGTAGTGATGTGCACTTTGAAGAATCAATTGCTGGGAATTAGACTCTTATTTTCAGTGTAGGAGCAATTTTATTTCATTTTGAAATGATTTGGGGATTAATCATGGAAAAGCAAAGACCTCTTTTTCTCCTTTGATGAAAGGCAAAGAATGTACATTCCTGACAAGCAACATTGAAATGAGCTGAAGCACCACTTACTTAAAGATCAGTTGAAACGGACAGGCAAACTCAATTCTGGAATTCTGGTTGCAGAACTTTGGCCCCCAAAACATACTATAAATCAATGACTGCTTGCAATATGACTCAGCCTCTTATTTCTCAGGAGCTGCCAAACTGAGAACAAGATATTATCATGCTAAAAACTTTAAATCGGTTTTATCTCTCTCTGACAGCAAAGTGTTCATTTGAGATTTAAATAATTTTCTAAAGACAGAAGAGAAACAACTACCGTGACAAAAGCTACACTCACAATTAGAACAAAACTTTCACTGTTTACCTACCCACCAGAAATCTTCTGAACTTGATCTTTTCACTAGCCCTTGATGATAACATGCTAGAAGAAAGGGAACACTTGTGATAAACTAACGGAAGCATAAAGTTCATCAGGCTCATCCGATTGAAAATCAGATTCAGACCTAAATTTTGACTGTTTGGAGTTCCCTTCTCTTATGTATCATGGCCTTGGGAAAACTTTAATGACCCCCTTAAAGGGATCAGTCACTGTATAATACATTTAAGTAGTAGAGAGTACAGGAAAATGAGTGACAAGGGACATATTCACAAAGTTCACCTGAATGCTACTGAAGTCGTGACTCAGACACTGATTCAACCTCATCCAATAAAAGATGTCACAATTCCTGCCAGTCGCTGCTACTTATTGCCTAGCAATCGGATAAAACCACACACACTTAGGAAAGGTTATGTTTAATATTTTGGTATATGCCCAACCAGTCAGAAATCATTAACTCATTTGCTCATGAATACTTGTCTGCCCTGAGCTCTATTTTAAACTTGTCTGCATTAGGACATATTTTTAGTTCTGTTTTATTTCAGTGGAGAGTGTAAGAAGCAGAACATTTTATCTCCTGTTCATAAAGGAGATATAAATCATCCCATTCTAAAAAGGTGGAGCAATTTTAGCTCTAGTTCTTTTGCAATCAATTTGATCTAGCCTCATCCTGCTCCTAAGCTGGCTCTCCTTATCTAACTCAGGGCATCATAAGTGTCCAGCAATTTCTTGCACTAAGAGAAATAAGGTTTTTTTACTCCTCAAATTATTCCTCTGCTGTAGAAAATAGGAACATCACTACAAAAAGGCAGGAGGTGCATTATGCTGGAATAACCCACCGGCAAAGAGATCAGCTGTACTCACTCATGCTCCAGCTACACCAGATCACACAGGGTCTGCTTTGCTCAAGTGCTTACGCACACGTGCTCCTGCAAGCATTCAAGTAACACCAGGACATTACTCAGGGCCTTCAAGACAGTACTCCTTGCTGAACTTGGTGCTGGAGAGTTTGAGACTGACCAATAAACAAATATCAGTTGTGGTGGTTTCACAAGAGAATTTCATTCTCCATTGAGTGCGACTGAAATAACTAACCTGGCCTTCAGAAATGGACAGGGCTTTCAACGTCAGGCTAGTTGATGCTCTGACTTCTGGCTATCGCCATCACAAAGTCATCTTACGGCAGCTAGTGCCTACACCATAAATAAATTCTGAAATTTACATTTGTTTTTATTTTGACACTGGTTGTATTTAAGTATGCTAACCATCAGAATAATGATTTTTTTTCACATAAAAGAAGGCAAAGAATATCAAGATTTGTGGGAAGAAAATACTTTGGAGAGAGCAATAACAATTTGATAGAATGCACAATTTATAAAAAAAATAACTGGAGTAGAGGGCTCCCTTTATATAATTAGAAAATCATTGTTGGTATGACTGATTTAATTTGAATAGCATTCCCTGGGGAAATATACTGTGCTATCAACTTGAAATGATGATGATTATTTGGCCTTCAGCATCAGTGGGATAAAGTCAGCGGCAGAGCTGGATGGCAGTATGCCCACAGCTACACCTAATGAAATGAAGCACATCTGTGGCTCTGACAGGAGGAAATACCAGGGAACGAGCTAATCCGAGAGCAACTCGCTCCATGCCTGATGCCAGCAGAGTCTCCAAGCACCCACAGGCTATACCCCAAGGTCCTTACTCAGCTTTTACTCAAAATTGAGGGAATTTTGATCACAGACTGAACACCGAGAGGGGCAGATGTTATGTTAAAAAGCGTTAATATATAGGGTGGCTGACTCACTGCCTTGTTCGATTTGGCAGGAGATGCTGAGAGGGGTCTTCTGTGAGCCTGGACTGCCAGACCATAAGGTGACCCTCAGTAAGTAATTTCTCCTTACAAACAGAGATGGTCAAATATGAAAGCTGATATTTTTATGATAAGTTAAATGGAGTGGAACTTCATCGAGCTGGCAATAACTGCTTTATTTTAAGCTGCTCTCCTAAGACCATCAGGCTAATTTCATACCCTTCAGTATGCGTGTGGGAAGCCTTAGCAGCATCTTGCTCTGACATAAAATAGGGGAACAGCCCCAGAGAGCTGGTTCTTGGAGGACTTCTGCTCCAGTGAACAAATCCTCAGTGGTAATTTGGAATATAGCTTTTTAAATTGCATTGACAGTTTGCACAATGTTTCTCTGTTGCTCTTGACTAACAATCTAGCGAGCAGATGAAAAGGCAAACCTCCGCCTTTGTCAGATTTGCTGGCACTCTACTGCAGGAGATCAAAGAAGGTGCTTGGAAGGAAAGACCGCCAGTATGTAGCCAAATGGTGGCTTGAGACAAAGGAGCAACCCACTTGGGGTCATAGATGGAAGGAAAAAGCCCGATAGAAAAAGGAAAAAAGAATCCCTAAACACATGCTGTGCAGGGAGAACACAATTTGCCATCCCTCTCCTTGGAGACTAAGCTAGACTTTGCTTTCACAATTCATCTGGCCTCCAAGAGTAAAGAGCTGCCTGTCCAGAGGCTCTGAACCATCTCTGCCCTTGATTTTGTTAATGGTAGCAAACTGGAGGGCAGCACAGCTTCCCTGTCGACTGCTGTTTCTATAAAATGCCAGTTCCTTAGAGGAAAATGTAATAATGCCAGAAAAAGTAAACGGCTTGTTTCCCATGTAGTAGCAGAATAGTGTTCTGACCGCAGTAAGCAGTTTTTCCTCCTTCCACACAAGGCAAAAGAGGTCTGTGCAGAAATAATCCCCTCTGTCACAGGATAAGAGGTATACATAGTCTAAGAATGACTTAAGCTTTCCTGGGGACTTTATCCTGGGAAATAAAATGATGTATTCAACTTGTGCTGGACCTGTGCAGCAGCCAGTTTCCCTGGGGCTCTTCGGAAGCATCCGGGCCCGATACATTAGCTGCTTATTGTTCTGCTTTTTCATTTTCAGAAATCCAGTTCCCAGTTCTCACCTCCTGGAATGAGGTACCGTTAAGAGGCACAATACAAAACACAAAACATAATTGGGATGGGTAGAGCAATCCGATTAAAATGAGAAATCTGCCTGGAGCAGGAACAAAAGCCAAGCAATGAAGGAATTGATAAAAGAGTTGAAAACCTAAATAATTTTCAAAAAAATATATTTTTTTCTGTAATCTCCTGATTCCAATGGCACCAAAACAAGAAAAGCAGCTTTTGCAGTGTTCTTCTGGCAAAAAACGATGTAATATTAATAATCACCATTTTGCTAACTTGACAGAGTCCCATAAATGTTTCTGAGAACACACAAAAACACCAGACAAAATATACCATCTGTCCTCAAGTTCTGCAGAAGCTGGTGCCAGCAGGATAAAAACAGAGCACCAGTTCAGGCAAAGGTGGGTGTACAGTATTCATTGGCAAGGAAACTACTGCAGGAAGACTGAAAAAAAGAATGTTTTATTGGAGGCAATGAGAAGTATGAAGTAGCAAGTCCTTGTTTTCCAGGACAAGGGAATAATGAAAAAAGCTTTGAAGACAGAAGTTGGTGAAGGATTAAGTACAGAGGATCAGACTTTCTACAGGAAAGTTCTTTTATCTATAGCTGATATAAACAGGTATGACATATCATTAATCTGCCAAAGTATAAAGCTACAGTACTAATGCAAACCATCAAAGCATGACATTTTGAACCTCTAGTCCTCAGGCTGCCCACTGTGCACACGCAGCTTAAGCTCCAGCCTCAGGTTTCTGCATCCTCAGTGCAACGCCTGTCCCTTTGCAGTACCAAGGACAGAAACATTGTTCCCAGAAAAGGACAAAGAACACTACAACACAAGCACAACAGCATGGCGCAACTTACCCTACTTCAGAAACAATAAGAATGTGTTGAAACATGGGGGAAAAAACCCAACAACACCCTTTATTCTTCAGAGAAACGTTACTGATGTATTTTGTTGACTAGTCAAATTGGCATATTTTGACTGTGACTGTTTGCACAAGCTCCACAGATTAAAAAGATATAAAATAAGCCGCTGGTTCTCTAAACCCCTCTCATGAGTAGGGTACATACAGATCATGGTGCCAGCCAGGATAATGCCTGGCTGCATTCAGGTGAATTTGCCTGACCCATTTCTGACCCATCTGCCCGATTCCTCCTTTCCACAAGAATCAAAACTTCAAAGGATCTTTTGAGTATGTATCTTCTTTGCTACAGAGGCATTCTGGTAGATTTGTTGTTGAAACCCTAGCTGCTCTTGTTTAGAGTTAAATCAGAACCTTTAGTGTAATATTAGACTGATTTAGGTATATCTAGACTGATTTATTTATCTTGATGTAGCACCATTTCTTTTAGACTTTGTTTCCAAAAATTCGTCTCAAAGGAATTATTTTGTTTTTAAAGGAAGTAGTAATGTTACTATAGAGGAGAAAACCACAGCTAAATTTATAATAAACTGTATTCAACTAAAAATTTAAGGACATATTTGTGAGGGCTTACACACTTAGGAGGCAAAAGCTTGGCTAAAATACAAAATCCTTTCAAGCAGCTCAGCTTTCATAGCATGCTACAAATTCACGAAGAAAGGAATACAGGAGGATTGCAAAATTTCATGCCTGACACTTAGACGTTATCTTTGGGAATCCAGCCTGAATAGGACAGGCTTAAAAGGAAA
The DNA here is from genome assembly GCA_011057875.1 of Pterocles orientalis. Taxonomy (NCBI): domain Eukaryota; kingdom Metazoa; phylum Chordata; class Aves; order Pterocliformes; family Pteroclidae; genus Pterocles; species Pterocles orientalis. The sequence continues at coordinate 297,302 of WKFP01015424.1, forward strand.
ATATAAGCTTGCATAGCTCCAATGTGGTATTGTATTTCTGAAATTCTGGGATGAAGCAAACCAAGATCAATATGACAGGTTTCAGCATTTGACATGTGTCCTTCTAAATACAAGCTAATTATTTAATACGTTGTCTTGTATCCTGAAGGATGCAATTTGGGATTACAAATATATTCAATAGTACATATATGCTGATCAGTAGCATTCACATGCATGGATAGATACAGACACAGCAACTTGAAAGGATAATGAAGATTTAGCATCTCTATTTATAGAACAAAAGTGAAGCAAATTCATTGTCTTTAAATGTGAAGGCTGGAGTGAGCACAGGGTGATATTAGTTGCTAGTGAAAGAAGATATAACTCATTACAAAGATGTGTTCTTTTTCAGTATAAAGTAATAAGTGAGATACAAGGAAAATGAAATGATAAAATGAAAGGACAGAAGCTACAATGTAGGAAGTGAAGAACAAAAAATATGTTCTAAGCCACTGGGACATGTATTTTTGCTAAAGTAGTAAATGAAAAGGACTGAAGAGAAAAATCTATAGAGACACAAGAGAAAAATAACAGGAATTCTGGTAATACAAGTGTTTCCTCTTTAAATGAACTACTTGCAATACAAATATGAGCCACTATTTGATTGCAAAACAATTCAACAGCTACCATTATTTCATAAGTGTTAAATTAAGGAAGTCTGTAACACTCAGGGAAGTCCACTTTTCACTGTTGATAATTAAGGATATTTAAATGAACTCAGTTATTCTGAGAGAGTAACAGCTATTCTGAAAGAGAGCTGTAAAGAAATTTAATTCTCTATTTTCTTAAATCCCTTATTATAATACTAATAATAATCAGGTAAAGTTAAATGATTCAATGACTCAATTTACATTTCAAAACATTAAAATTGTAGAGCAGAACTTTTTGGATCTGATAGCAGGATTAGCTCTTTGAAACACCTCTGGAGAAAACCTGTAGGTAGTTTTTTGTTTTTGTTAGTATGGTACCATTGTATCCAGTTTCCTCTAGAACACTCAGGAAAAGATGTGGCAAAAATATTTCAAGATATTGCAGAAGGGATAGATTAGACTGCTTTCTACTTTTCTTTTAAGTGATTTACAAAGAGCTGTAGGATGCCACTGAAAACTCCCTATTGCAACTTGTTCACAGCATCTCAACTGCACTGGACTACTTAGAATCCTTTTTTTTCCAACAAGAGGGCTGCTGCTGGGCTTACTTAAAGCATTAAGCCCTCTACTCTGACAATTTACGGCCCCTGTTCAGAGAAGTTTCCTTCTCTTGTTTTTGCATAGCACAGAAGCTCCATTTGGAATTGTTGCGTCTTGTTCACAAACTTGAATATTGGTGATCAGCAAGAATTTATTAAAGTGCTGCTGAGAGACTCATGTAGTTTTTCATGTGGAGATGCTAGTAATGATGCTTTTAATACGAACTTTCAGTTGGGGAAGGCAAGGTGGGCAGACTGAGCTATCAGTAATTGTTTAACACTTGCCAACAGACAAGAGCAGCCTTCAGGCTAGATGTAATTCAGAGAAAACACATTCCATGTGGCTATAAAGTGATGCATCAACAGCAATTTTATCATATCGATGCAAAATGCAAAAAAGAATTGAAACTCACTGTTAATATTCTTTGCTTTAGCAAGCTGACCTGCTGCATATTGGTGATACAGTTCATACATGGAAGAAAGATGCATGGAAATTGAATCGGTCAACACCGCTGGAACGAGGACAGTTTTGCTGACTCTGAACTACAGACACAGACAAGAAACAGCAATGGGAAATTTGTTCCAGCCTTTCATCTAACCATGCAGCAAGAACATTATGATAAGGTGAAAGCAAAATAAGAGACATTGTGTCAAAAGTAAACAAAACAGAAACCCAGAGATACAAGGCATAAAACTGTGCAAAATGTGACACTGAAGATTTGTTTGAAGACTATTTTGGACAGAGCATATTGGTAAGGTACCTTGATTTTTCACATTTCTGTGATGGTTTTCCAGGCTAGATACCATTTTACAGTATGTGAAATTTTGTCATCATAACACACCACCAGAAATGTTGTTCATTGCTGTACAACAAGACTGCATTGCAGAATAAATGAAAACAGACCTTTTGTCTATCTTCTTCCAAAAAGATAAAAATTAGGGAAACTAAAAATGGTTTTATATCATTGTCGATATTTTTTTTTTGGCCATTGTATAAGAGGGACTTGGTGAACTCAGCAATGGCCACTCAAATGACATCTTTGTCATTTATATCATAATGGCCATCAACAACAATATACCTGACCTAAATATCTGCGTGCTGAAACTGATTTTTCCTGGCTTTTCTCTTCTCAGTACCTTCCTTTAAGAAGAGAAGATACAAGGCTGAATACCATCTGATTGTCCTCTGGCCTTTCATTGAAACCCTGGTTCTGAAACTTATTTTTTTAGGACCAATGTACATCTGTGGAAAATTTCCACTGGTGTTTTTAGGCTCTGCTTATTTAGTTGATAGTGGGATCCAGATTTTCCAAGCTCACACTACACATGGATACTGACTATGTGTGTGCTGACTGTGCCATCACTGACTGAAGATAACTCTGAGAATGTTTCTTCATCCCATCTCCAGAGTTATTCTTTACAATACATTTTGGCCATGTTTTCCACAATTTTATTCAGTCTGCCTTTTAACTCTAAATGTTTTACACACCCTATTTGTGAAAAAAAAAGGAAAAAATGTAACTTTCAGATAGCTCAGCCTTCAAAAGTGCTGTGACACACAGAACAAACATGATCTTAAGAATTCCACAGCTAGCAAAGTGACAAACAAAGAACTTAAGCAAACAAGAGCACAAAACAGTCCATGACTAGGAGTGAAATCCTTTGAATTCAAGCAATTTGAGATACTGAACTGCTTGGAAGGAGGTTCACAAGCCTTATTTAGTACGTAAAGATAACAATAATAATCACTATTAACAAAGACAGTTGTATGTGATACTTTCCAACTTCAGGTGACCCAAAAACTCCCATTCACTATAGTGATATATTTTTCTCACCCCAGCTACCGATGGCTGTCTGAATTACCGTGCAACAAGATACACTGGAACTATATGGTTGATTCAAGAAGAGGAAAGATAATTAAATTTTTATGTTGTGGTATTTTTGTTGATATTTAATGAATAATCTGGTTTATTATATGCTGAGGGTTAGGAACCAAGAAATTTAAGACATTTATGTGGCAGTTGAGACAGTAACAGACCAAAAAGTGAGACTTCCTTCTTACTGAAAGTAGAAGAGGTTAGCAGCGATGAAGTAGAGGAATATGAAGATGACTCGTGACAAAATAAATAAGGATGCTCCTTCTTACACGATTGAACCCATTCTTTGGCATGGAGCACCACATCTTCCACGGCTTGCTACCAGCCACTAACACTTAGGTAGTCACCAACCCAAAAATATCAATATTTCTACAAGCAAGAGTAACAATTAAAAAAATGGAAAAAATGCTGATACTTAATATAGTCTGAAGGGAAAATAGGCATTTCACCTAGCTCTCACTGACCCCAAGGACATGTTTTATTCACTGGTACACCTGTAACCTAGAAGTACAATGTGGTAGGTTGATAAGGAAGCTAGTGAGCAGACTCATGAGGAAATAAAATCAAGCAAACATAGAGGTGGATAACAGAAAACATTAGGAACTACTGCAAGTAAGAGACATGGATTAAGACCAGATGACAAAGCCCTGAACAGGAGATGCAGCAGGGGCACCCACTCAGTGATGGCCCTTGCAAAATATATTTGGCACAGAACTGGACTACCCATTTCTGAGTGGATAGATGGTGTCTTCACTGTATTATTGAATCATAAAGTTGTACAAATGATGCCTACATATGTAAATAGAGATAGAGAGTAAAAGTTAAATTGAGTTTATTCGAGCAATATGAAAGGCTGAGAACATAAAGGTCTGCAAAATGAAGGCAGAATAATTCACACTGGTCATCATATAAGAAAGGGCATCACAGAAATGCACATGGTACAACTGCAGGCAAGCTGAACAGGAACTTCAGGATTTTAGTGAACCACAAAGGCTAGAGAAACTGAGAAATCAATGCTTCCCCTGGCATAGCAGGGATTTACACATTTAACTTCTATTAATGCTAATGGGATTTATGTCCATCGCTACCCCATACATCAAGAGAAGAATTAACAGCTAGGTCTATCTTGTTTAGAAAAGGAGGGGATTAGCTGTATGTTTCTGCCTCCCGGTACAAGACTTACAAGCCTCATAGCCTGGGAAATTATCTGCTGTGAAGCAACTATAAAGTAGGGAGATTATTGCCTCAGGAGGAGTCCATGGGAAATTTCAAAAGACAAATGTCGACTTTAGAGGTCTGGGGTATCCGTGGGAAGAATACACACTTCCACAGACAACAGGAAGAGGAAATCCTTGTATCTCAGAAGATCGGGGCAATAACCAGTACCCCAGTGTACGATTGAGAGGTGCAGATCCCACGCTGGGAACAGTTCCCTGTGCTGGCACACACCGGCCAGGCAAGCAGAAAGAGTACCTGCAGGCCACTAGCAAGGAGGAAGAACTCAACAGGCTGGTAAGACACAGCCGTAGGAGCTGTATTTCAGCAGATGTTCAAAGCCTGATGAGCTCCCCTTTGGGCTGCTACACTAGTACAGAGAGGATTTAAAACTGCTTTGAGTTCCCTCAATCTGTAGGAAGGGGACTAGCTCAAGGAAAGGGTATTTGGGTGATGCAGGAACACATTCCTATTAGCAGTCCTAGACCTACATAGCTTGCCACAGCTCTGAGGAAGACTGCATTAGAAGTGCCGTAAAACAAGCTTTGCTTCACAGAAGAAGAGCGTGTTCTGGTCAATGAACCAGCACAGGATTTACTCTGCATAAAATATGCCCATTGAGGTTCTTTACATTAAGGCAGATGCACTGTTCCACAGAGCATATCGCTGCTCCCGACACCTCCAACTGCTCAGTGAAACAGTGTTTGCCTGTCCCCTGAGCAAATGTTGCCTCCTTCATACAAAACACAATTTAAAACAGTATCTGACATTTTCCGGGAAATATTATTTTCATCTTTTGCCTTCTTGCTTTAAAAGACCTTAAGATTTCCCGTCCTCCCCAGTCATTCCACTGATCTCTGGCGTGACTTTCCACTCAGTGAAGGTGCCAGACAATCAGAAGCAAACTGGACAATATCTATGAGCCTTTTTTCTCTCCATTTTCCTATAGTCCATGATGATAAATGTTTCACTTGTTTGCTGTTTCTTTCTTTCTCTTAAGATTGTGCTATCCAAAAAATTCATTCCATAACTCTTTATTTCACTTTATCAACTGATCCTGAAAACAGGAAAATTTCTCTCCTCTGTCTTTACTTCTCAGTCACATAGTGCTGAGAAGTCAAAATTATAAAGACTCCTAAAGCTCTTAGGTTCCTTCAAAAATTCAAACCTTGGCTCAGGTATTTTCTTGCTGAAGCTGGGATTCATGCCCCAAGATAGAGTCAGCTCTATTTCTGGATTTGAGAAATCAACAGAATGCACTTTAGAATGTGCAGAGAGGAATTTTGCTGTACACACCACACTCTTACATATTAGTAAACCAACATTTTATTATAGGCAAGTTTGTTTTTTAAAAACTACATTTATTCCACACATTTCCAAAACTTAAATTATATAATTTGGTGGATTTATTTCAAGCTCTTAAATAGCAGCCTAATTAATTTAGCATAGATTTGGAAATCAGAACTTCAATTAATATTCACATTTTCAGGTCCTTGGTTTCTGCTAAACTAACTGCATTACTTCAGTTAATAGCTTTTCCTTCCTGCGGTATACAGTTTAACACCCCTAAACATTTCAGTATCAATTACTAAATCTAAATTAAATGTTTATTGGAGTTATTTACTTTTCAGCATTCCCAAGCATGGCTACGGTGTATGACTCACAAGCTAAGTTTTGAAGGTGTCTTACGGTACAATGACTATTAATTACATGCAAAGGTTTGAAAATGAGTGAACAGTTTAAAAAGAGTTTGGATACAACTTAATTTTACCTATCAGTATCAGAACAACTCTGATGAGGGAGCATGTACTGAAACTAAATTACACGGATGTTGCTGTCAACTGAAAATGGCTAACATGCGGTAGGAAAATTATTCTAATTAATTTCTCTTTTAAAAGCCAAGCTTGATGCCCAGAAAATCAAAGAAAAACAGTAGCCAAACCTGGTAATTTCATACAGTACAACCTCTGTCAGTACAGGAAGAAGGTACATAGTTGATCCTTTGAAATTATTTCTCCCTCACTGATTTTAAATGGGGGTGTAAATCAATTTTCAGTAGCTAAGTCTCCCTTCCCATAAGAGAAGGTGAAGGATTATAATAACCTTCAATGCAGTCCAGGGCAAGGGGAAGGTAGCTGAGTTTTTAGTTCCGTTATTACACGTAATGTTTTTCAGAGATGCATCTGGCTCACAATAACATATGGTAAAGAATAAACACTTTTTATTTACCTCATATGGAGAAGCTGCATATAAATCACACCAAGATGTTCCAGTAATTCCTATTCATTTTTACCATATTTGGTTTCAATTTTACCAGTAGAACCATTTTTACCAACAGTTTGGACCTCGCCCTACTAAGTGATAACACCTTCTGGAGTTTGTGGACTACAGGAATCTCACATACCTCACCAGACTTTGGTAAAGGAATCATAGTTTGAAGACAACAACATTTAATATTCCATTTTTAATATCTCTTCCTGTGCATCATGCCTACTTAATGTGACAATTTCTGGGATGATTGACATGAGCCACCAATACTAAGGGGGTGCAATACAGTGAACACGTCAGTGGAAAAATGTCATTTTGCGAAGCTATAATTTTGAAGGCTAACCTCCAATTTCAGAAAAACATCTTCCAATAACAAAGCCATTACTGCAGGTTATACTACTTATGAGCTGAAATTTCTACATTAAATTAAAGAATTGCCCATGACTGACAGCGATGTTCAGATTCACACTGACAGCACATACAACTTATTTCCTCTATCTCCATGCTCTAAATTTCTGAAACATGTTAATGCTTTAATATAATCCCATGTGGATTTTCAAGGTTTTAAACATTGCAATATTTGTTTTCCAGATGAAATGTGGGGCAAATGCAAGGAAACATTTTTCCACCGGTGCCATTTCAGCACAGCACCAAGTCAATGTCATCGCTTTTAGGTTTAGTGTAGCTTAACTTGGGTAGAACAGACAAGATCTTTCTGGAGATCACTTAGCAAGTGTTACACGTACGCTGCTGGTTGTAACTACAGAAATTCTGACCAGCGTGCACCCTGTGAATTTAACACAGTTCTTCATCTGATAAACCATGTTGTGCTTGGAACTGCGGCAAGGGGCACTTTGCAGAAACCAGATTCATACAGGTGACTTCAGGAAGGACCAACAGCTGGGACTAGAGCAAAAAGCAGCCAGTGCAAAATGGGCAGACTGCAATCCCACTGGATATCTAGACCTAAAGGTTATTTTGTTCATGCCTTTGCCACTGTCCCCATTAAAAGTCCTTTATACTGGCCCCAGAAGCATTCAGCCTCAGCCCAGAGAACCTGCTGAGTATCAGGACCTGAGCTGGACCCGTTTCTCAGCTTACCCCTTGGGGCAGCCCTCATACACAAACATTTTCTAGCTTCTTCCCTCCTGCATCCCTCCTAGGCAACCAACGGATGAAGGGACTCAGCTCACCCATTTGATTTGCTCGTTCAGGTGACCATCTATCCTCTATGTTATCGCAAGAGGTTGAGTCAATCAATCAAGCCTTTTCACTGCAACAAAATGCAGTGCAAGCGTTAATTAAACTTTGCTATTTTCAGTACAGAATTCAGCTTGAAGTAACTCAGTCTTTTAAAGCGACTGAAAAGTTCAAAAAGTAATAAATTCAAAAAGCCTCTCTGGATGCAATATTAAAGACTGCACTGAATGGCGTACCTAAAATAATCAAGGAAGCGGGCTTTGACTTCTAAAACCTGAAATTAGCCCACATCACTTCTTTTGTACTTGCAAATTCAGTAAGGAAACAATAAAAGAGGAAGAAATCTTCTGGAGAAGTTTTACTGGCTGTGTCAACAGCAATGGCTTGTCAGTTCTAGGCACCCGTGTTACAAAGCTCAGTATTGCAAAGCAAAGCGTAAGGCCTGCAAACATGGCAGCAGAATAATTTTTTTTTTAATAGGGTTATAAAATTTTGAGGTAAAGTCCTTACTAGAATTTTCTGAAAATCTCCTTCAGATTTAAAGTGCTGTTAAAGAAAACTGTATTCTCTTCAGAGCTTTCCTGTACTGGGTTAGTTGTACAGCTAAGTTGAGACTGTGGGAGGAAGTCAGAGGGAGAGAAAATTGAAAGGAAAATGAGATAGATTCCTTTACATTTCAGAGAAAGCCTGGATGAAATCCATAGAAGAGATCCAAAAGGAAAGACTTTGCCTCAAAGAGCCATGCAGATATTTCCTGCAATTCAACACAGAGGCCACTGCCTGACGGATGCAGAACTGGCAGGTGCATGGTGAAGACAATAGGAAAAGTTATTCTTTTAACTTTTTAGAAGGTGAGGAGCTACCTTTAGAGATGATGGTTTAGTTTTCTAAGCTTTCTCGTTGTTTCAGATCAGGCTCTGTATACCTGATCTCTGACAACGACTGTGTGCCTTCCTGTAACATTTCCAAAACCAAAATGGAGAATTAAATTCTAGCAGTGTCTTAAAGCTCTTGAAGCTATTCTAGTGCTAAGAAACAAGTAAATATAGACCATTAGAAGGACACTGCTATGGAAACAACCAGAGGCCATCAGAGAATTATCCACAGTTATTCATATAGGTCTCCTGACTGTAAAAGAAAATGAAACAATGTTGTATTTCAACATTCACCCTAAAGTGATACAACTTTGATTAAAATGCTTCTATGGACACCAACAGTAAATTAGTTTATCTTTCAACTGAAAATAACTACAAGCTTGATTGAAAATGGTATATTTTTCTGTGTGGCCACCAATGTCTAAAACTTACAAAGAATTTTCTAAGTTTTCTGCTGTTAAATGTGAATAAGCCACTGTGACTCAAGAAACACACTGCAGAAGTTTCAAAAATACAAAGAAAACACTAATATCATGTAGTATAAGCTTTGACACTATGAAAGAACTTGCAGAAAAACTGGTACTTTTAATCTTGGGAGACACTGCTCTGTTTTCAAATTAATAACAAATGAGGATGAATATTTTCTGCCATTTGACAGTCTAATGCAAAGTTGGAGAAGATGAGGCATGACTTGCTCTTCAGTGGTGTGTTGGAAAATTTTCCAATCTCCCCTCTTCAAGTATCAGAAGAGTTTCATAATTTACAGGAGAAATATTTTATCAATCTCAAACACATGGGAACATGCCCCAGGGTATCCAGAAGATTTTTATACCAGGACTGTTACACGAGAACTATTCTGCTCTAAAAAACCCATTAGAATGTGTGAGCTTGCCTCAGAATTTGTGCTAGAAAATGGTCTAACATCCTTGCTTCAAGCTCTAGCTCTCTTGATTCCAGAAGACTGAGCAAGTTCCTACCTCAGCTTCAGCAGTGGAAGAATATGTCCCTCAAACAGGCTTCTTCATTTTGTAGAAACCTAGTAAATATCAAGTCTGCTAGAGAGGAGCTTCCAATGAAGATTAAATAATCTCTACACATACAACTGAAATAACGGAAACTGACAGATTAAAATAGCTGAATCCTAAAACTGGTATTGTATATTTCAGGATGTAACGTAAACCCGAGAGAGAAATAAGTAAAAACCTCAAGGGAAATAGTGTTCTAAAACTTTCCTCATGGCATTGATCTGCATTTCTCATTTCATTGCCGTTCAAGACAGTTTATCCTACCTTCTTTCTCATAGACCCACATTACTACGAAAACCTGATACCTAAAGGAGGTGCACCGGAGGATTTAGCTTTGATATGGGCAAGAAGATACACTAGGGATGGTGAAGAGAAGACCTTATGATTCAGGCAGAGCCACCAAGAGTTAAAGCCAAAAGTCACTACAGATGCAGCTGCAGGTGGGAGAACAGCAGCACTCAGGTGTACTTAGCAGAGATACAAATGTCTGTGCAAAAGTTACAGATTGACCTCTAAGTTCAGATGAAGAAGAGATCCTCACTCTGCCAGCGAGGCTGCATTGCTCTCTCCTGTAACCAGCGATAAGAATGGAGAGCAGCACAACTGATGGACCCCCAGCCAGGCTCTGCAGGCTGGTCAGCAAAGACACATGTGGAGCACATTTGCTATGGAAAGTAGTAGAAATTTAACATTGATTGTATTACTGTAAGCAACAGATAGTATTTTTCTGTTCAAGTACTGGATATTTGTATTTTGGAAAAGAAGATTACTGAAGATGATCAGCACTGAACTATAGCTCATGTTGAATTGAGCCAAAAAAACCCCCAGGGAGATATTTTCAGTTTAGACTGGCGACAGGATGCAATAAAGAAGGTGTTATCTAAAATAAGAGATATTGCAAATCTGCCAAGTCCTGCAAAGGTCCTGTTTGGTCCAGCTGTACTCCTAATGTGTTTGATCTGTACCCTTGATGCGTGACCAGACACTGGTGCTAGGCAGAAATACCAGTAATTCTCATTTTAGTAAAGCACAGAATGTGTGCCTCCCCCTTTGCCATCCTGGAGAATACACGAGATGCAGAGACTTAGTTATAAAAGCTTAAAGAAAACCATGACAAACTGTTACTGTTTTGATAAAGTACATTAGGTCATTAGGTGCCTAAAATCAGATGGAGAACAACAGGAACGAGAGGAAAGAACAAGCTGCTGAAATGCTAAGCTTAGCTGACTCAGACAGGTTCCCTGGTAACAAAAGCAGTTACATTTATAAATATGCTGCAGCCCCCACAATATGGATTATTTCCCATTGTTTTTAAAAAATGGCTGCTTTAAAAATAAAGATTAAAAAAAAAAAAAGAACAAACTTTCGCCAAGGTATGCTAAGAATCATTTTCTATCCCCTTCGCTCACACTGAATTACCCCAGGACTATTGACTCTGAGAAAAGAATTGCTTACTCTGAGTATAAAGGGAGCAAAAACTCCCTTAGAAATGAGATGCTATCATTAAAATTAAGATATCCAGCTTCCACTCTCACCTTTAGGTTCCTTTTAAACAAAGTATTTCTAATAAAAACATTCCGCTTATTTAGTGCAGTACATAAAAAGGCAATAAAGTCCAAGGTTGTAGGTGTTTTTACATAATTTTAATTTATAATATAATAAAAATACACAATGCATAAAATACTGCTAAAAATCAACTTTCTTCCTTTCTGCCTTAAGGTAAGTATTAAGAATCCTATTCACATTTGGATAACTGTACATTTATTTTAACTTTGTTATAAAATAGCTATCAGCCTAAACCATATCAAAATATCATTTGTACAAAAACAATCTATTTTTGATACCACTGTTCTTCCATATCTGAGTCATATCAGTCACGACAGCTGTCTGCATAAAGCTGTAACTCACTCTTAAGTCCTCAGATGTATATAAACTTTTTTTACTTGGCAGCTTAGATCAGTACACTGGGACCCCAGCTAATAACAGATCTGCATTTTAGAGAGTATCTTTTAGAACTAACAACCCAAGTACTAGTTATCTACCAAAATAATGGCAGAAATTAAGGGAGCTCTTTTTAAAAACATGAATGATAGATCTAGTTTGCAGAACTACAACGAGGATTACCAAGCCTGGTGTTAAAACAAAACAACCAAAGAGATACCCAAATTGAAAAGAACCCTATAGGTTAAATTTCTCCTCCAACTCCTGTCTTTCTGAAATTACGAGACTGGTAACAAGATATAAGATTCCTGAAGCCAGCTCCAGGCAACTTCATTCCCCACCTACACCATCCTTTCCTATGGAAGAGAGATGCATCTGTTCAATGCTTTCCCTCTCCATCTCTCCCCCAACTTTCCTCGCTGCATTTCTCCCTTCTCTCTTCAACTCACTTAGCAAAGTAACTCTGGTCCGTGCTACAGCACCTCTCACTGATTACCCGCTGTGGCAGATTTGCCGGCTTTTCCCAGTCCCTCCAATTCAACGAATTGCATTTCTTCTCCCAGCTCAAGTTCAACACCTGCCCATTCCCCAGCTCACCAATCTGCACCATAAACATCTATTTTGTCTTCATTCTTGCATGGACTAATCCTGATGCTCCATGAACTTCTCTCCTAGCATTGGGAGGAGCTGCTGGGCTCCTTCCACTGCCTCTTCCCACTTCTCTTCCAGTCAGACTGGCATCAGCCAGCCTCTTCTGCAAATGTTTTACCATAAAGGTCATGGCTCTGGAAAGCTGGGTGCTTTCTGCTTCACTTAGTATCTCCGATCAGCATCCTCCCTGCACAGTGCGATGGGAACAGAGCTGAACATCTGTGGTGGGTTAACTTTGGCTGGATGCCAGGTGCCCCATCACTTTCCCTCTCAGCAGAACAAGGGGAAAGAAAATAAGATGAAAAAACTCCTGGGTCAAGATAAAGACAGTTTAGTAAAGCAACAAGCCAAGGCCGCACACAGAAGCAAAGGAAAACAAAGATTTTATTCTCTACTTTGCATCAGCAAGCGACATCCAGTCACTTCCCAGGAAGGAGGGTTTCAATATGCGTAGCAGTTGCTCCGGGAAACAAACGTCATAAAGATGAATGCCCCGCTCCTCCTCCCTTGACTTAGCTTTTATTGCTGAGCTGACATCATATGGTATGGAATACCCCTTTGGTCAATTTGGGTCACTGTCCTGGCTATGTCCCCTCCCAAGATCCTGCCCCTCCTGGGGCCCTGAGCCTACTGGGAGTGGGGATGTTGGGGAGACAGCCTTGATGCTGTGTGAGCACTGCTCAGCAGTAGCCAAAACACTGGTGCTATCAACACCTTTCCAGCTGCCAGTGCAACACACAGCACTATGATGGCTGCTATGGGGAAAACTAACTCTCAGCCAGATCCAATACAACACCCAGATGTGGATGCAGCTGCAGGAAGCCAGAGGCTTTCCTGGCTTTGTGCTTAGAGACAAGAGAGTTGTTGCAGCACAAAGTGATCAGACACCTGCAGGAGAGACATGGTGAAAGCCCAATGCTGGGAGCCATAACCCAGCCTGCTGTGTCAAGCCTCACATGTGCAAGACTATTGAACATGGGGAAGCAGCATGTCTGCACGGTGCAGACAACCAAGAGTGCGAGACACTGGCTTGAAGCCAGTGTTGTCGATTTGGAGGAACTCAGGGAGGAAGGGGGAGGTTGAGAGCACCTGCAGGAGCACTGTTGAGCACTCTCACCTCAAGGCAAGCAGCAAGCCTCCTCCCAAGAAGGACAACAGGAAGGCAGGAGATGTTCGTACATCAGTTTCAGGAGCAATACGCAGCAAGACTCATCTAGAACAGCAGTCCCCATTTTAAGGCAGAATGGCATCAACAATGGTGAGGGGGATGCCAGTGGTTGGTCCAGCCCATCAGGAGACTTGTACATCCTCACCCAGAGGAAGCAAGGGCTCTGGCTGTAAGGACAAAGCACAGGGTGATGGAGGGAGACTGCAAATCTGCGGTTCAGCTTAAAGGGCTATAGGGGAAACTGAAATGCATCAGTAGCACCTGCCGTCACTGCAAAGCCAGGTTTTGTATTGTCTGCACTCATTCAACTCTTCTTTTTTGCTCCCTGCAAACACCGAACAGTCATTCCAGTTAGCAAACTAGTTGTGGTAAACACAGAAAAATTGTTGCTTTGCACAGTAATTTGTCATAAACAGCTTGTAATTATTGCAGGAAGAACATGAAGACTGAGTGAGAACAGATTGAGTGAGAAAACACTGTAGATGGCTCAAAAGAAGTACCTGAGAAATTGACAAAAAAATATGACAAGCTGTGACAAACCATCACGACTTCTAAATTCCATCCGACTTGTCAGTGATCAGAAAGGATCACGGGAATGGTCCTCGAGTGATGGGAACCTTTCACTTGGTCTTGATTTAGGTTTGTTAAATATAAGACCAATATTTTAATAAAGTGGTACTGCTGTGAGAAATCCTCTAACAAAAATATCACTCTACTCCTCAGAAGAACTAGAAAAATCTTGCAAAATGCTCATTAAAATGGTCATGTTTCTGAGAAATCTCCCATTTCCACCACTAAAGCACTGCTGGTGTGGAGCAGCAGCCAAGTTTTGCATTCAGATGTTTTTGCACTTTGTAACTTGGTACTTTCTTCAAGATTTCTTCATCTTTCTGTTTTATGTATGAGGCTGACAATTTTTTTTTATCCGTCTCACCTACTAATGATGAAAGAACAGAAAAATTAAAAGACCTTCCTTGGGAAAGGTGTTGCTAGCCTCCCTCCCTTTCAGAAATATTCCAGCTAACATGCTCACTCTGTCTGGAAGCAAACCACAGAACACCCAGGCACAGGTTGTGAGCCCCCAGTAGAGTCTTGCTGCAGCCTGTATCTTCTGCGGGTAAGGGAGGCACGGGTTAGCCCACAACAAGAACATTTCACAGAGTTCTGAATGACTTTCATTTAACACATCTAATCAAAGAATTGCACATGAATGGCAGCTAGTCAAAATGCCAAATGCCCCTGCCCATCCAACAACATTTCTAAACCGGAGATCTGCAACCCAAAGCCTGGAACTTGCTCAGCACTCACTCCCAGGCATAACCCAGAGAGCCGACTGTGGTTAAGTCCTACCCATCGTTTTGGAGACCTGTGCAAACCGGTAAATAGCTTTGCCGATTCCTAACAACCCAGACTCATGGTGTGGCTACCGTGGGAGGGGATGTGAGCCAGACTTTTACTCATTCCTATTTGCAAGCATGGGTGCATGCAAGTCCAAAACTGTTTCACAGCGAGCTATTTAGAAGAATGAGAAGTATGTTTAACAAAAATGACATTTGAGAAAGTCACAATCTGTTTGCCAGTTTTCCCTCTTCCTCTGTCTATCAATTAGCAGCAAATGTCTTATTCACCGCCCATTCATTGCCTTCTTTTTCTTCTACATGAGCTTTTATTTTCCTTTCAGTCTTTAGAGTCTTTAAGGGAGTCATCGATTTTTCTGTATAATATATTAATCTTTAAATTGCTTTAATATTCACATCACTGTCAAAAGCAGAAGCTCCTTTGCTGAAGGCTGTGGTACTGCCAGAAAAAAAACCTTTAAATTTAGCTCAGTATATATACATATAACTTCCCTACTTCCCACACACATAAAAGCTGCAGATTCCAGTTGGAACTTCCTTGAAACTCTTTAATTACACAGGTTATTTAGTCTGGCTCTTTCCTTTCCGATTACTTTTTACCTAAATTAAATGCCTGCCTCTTGCTGTCCTTTCTACATTAGCAGGCCCATTATTGATTTTTATTGTCTTTCCAAAGAGAAGTTTTTGCAGCTGATTGCGATTTACACTGTAAGCAGTTCACTTATGCTCAGAATTCATGCTGCCACTGAGACTGCTAAAGATGATTCTCTTGCAGCTTGGCTATGCCCAGCACTGAACCGGGTATTAGGATGAATATTACAACGCTTTGCAATGGGGAACGAAGATGAATACACAAATGCTTCTGTAGCACAAAGAGCACAATGATATTGCTCATCTATGAAGCACTCTTGTACCAAAATAGCTCCTTGTGAAAGTTCATCATTTACCAGCTAGCTCCCTAAAGAGGTTCCTATTTGCTCTCCGGTCTGCAGTGATGTTTGCAGGAGCAAACGTTGCTTCCTTTTCTTCACTCGCAATAAATGTAGGGACAAAAATAAGTAAAAGGGAAGGGAGAGAATGAGGGGAAGAACAGTGAATGCTTTAGAAAATGTTTGGCCTTTTTGACAGCCCCAGAGATGATAATGAAGGTGCTGACAAAGGATGCTTCCAGTCCAGAAGCATCAGGACAGTTGGTCACCAATGCACTGGCTAGAATTACCTGCAAACAAGGAAAGGGTCAACTCTGAACAGCTACAGAGCAGGTTTTCTTTTTCTTTGTTGGGTGTATCTGAACAGCAAAGCTCAACACAGCAAGTTGCTTCAGTGATAGCTATTGTTTATGATACATTTCTACCTGAATGCTTCAGAGACCTAATTTCTCATTGATTATGCCACCTTCCACCCCTAGCAGCAGCATCAGAGCAGAGGAATCGGTGACTGAAGCAAGAACAAAAAAAGCCAGAAGTAGCAACACTGACTTTTTTTTTTATCCTTACATTGCAAGTGTATATTTTTTTTTTCTCAGCTACAATTCTGAATTCCTGACGTAGTGCATAAATGGTCAAAACCAAATGAAAATGAAAACATAAAGTGATGATTCATAAAGTGTGCTGGAGAGGAGCACATTTCAAGCAATATATGGTTTACAGGGGATTGAAAAAATAACTACAATTAAAATAAATACAAAGCCTCCTGACAAGCCTACTGAAAAACAGAGAATGCAAGGCAGTATAGGGGATTATAAATCTAATGACTGAGAATACACAACAAAATACAGTAATTAGGACCTCTGCATTTGTCCCAGGCACCTACACAGCTGGATAAAACACATCTCACCAAAGAATCAAATTGTTTTGCAATTTAGGCCTTTGCAACGTATGGGATTTATGTAATAGGATGCAAATTTCTCCCTCTAAATTGACCAGTGTCCTCGAAGGATGCAGACAAATCTCTTTGCTACTCTGCAAGACTGGAACCTCATTTTAATCAGGGTTGTGGGTACCATTGTGACAGTCACAGAAATAATTGCAGTTAAATATGAAGATACTTGGTGTAGATATAAACTAATCAGCCAGGTAAATATTGTAGAATGAGTACCATGGCATTCGCCAAAACCCTGCTACAACTTTCACAGTAGCACCACTCTTCCAGCTGAGCAGGTTTTAGCCTTCTGCTAGAAATGGGCAAAGTTCTGCAGCCCTACCAATGGAAGTTCTGAACAAGCGCTGCCCACACAAAACGCAAATCACACTGATCACAATACAAACAGGAAATGTAATTTTGCTTTTTCTGGAATTTATCCGCGGTGTCAATAAAGTCACCCTCTCAAACATATGGCCTGTGAGTACTGTTCTAAATCCCAATGAGCTAAAAAACCCCAACTAATATTTCTTCTCCTTCCTGCAGAATTTCTAGAGTAAACACAAATTTCAAAGCAATTTCTTTTACTGTTCCCTGAGCCGCACAGATCATCCTCCCCTGTCTCACAGGGACTTTTTGCTTCACTGGCAACTACTTCAGCTACACGGCGCATGGACTGTGTGTTGCACCGCGTCTGTAGCATGGGATCAATACTTTTGGCCGAGCCCATTCATTACAGCGCAACCATCCCAGAAGCTGTAAAATTAATAGAATCATAGAATGGTTTGGGTTGGAAGTAATCTCAGAGATCATCTAGTTCCAACCCCCCTGCCATGGGCAGCGACACCTCCCACTAGATGAGGTTAGATTTATAGTATCACCAAAACATACCAGATTAATAAAAGAAACATTACAATCCATCACCTTTCTCTCTTTATTCCCTCCTGTTCCATTATTGGTGTTTCTTTCCTTCATTTCCATGCTCTCCCTGGTTTTTATGGGCATCTTGGATCATTTTCCTCTTTTCCTAGTAACAAAAAACTAGAGTACACCTAACTCCATGGAGTTTCACCATGTACGACAGGTGGCAATTCACGTATTTAAGTAATGTAATGTCAAAAGATCAAAGGCATCACTCTTCACATACCAACCTTTATGTTAAAGTTAATCTGATCTGACTGGGGACTAGGATACATGTGTGGGTGATTTCTTGGCAGACTTTCCTTATCTCTCTCACCAGCCACCCCTACCCCCTTCAAAGCAAGCTTAATGCTCCTGTACAGACCAGCACATTTTCCCTGCGCTCCCACAAGCCCTGAACATAGAGGGACAAGACCAAAAGGAAGCTATGGACTTCAAGCATGGCCTTCAGAATGTGGCAGGTATGTTCTGAAGTAATTTCTTTCACTTGGTATTTGAAATGAATGAGAACAATTCATCTTCAAATTTTGAATCAGAAGCATTCAAACGCCTTCTGAACAGAGGTCACATTCCACAGGTGGGTTTTCCTCCTCCACCAGGAGAATTTGCAGTGTCGCAGGATGAAATTGTTTGCCATCTAGTCCTCACTATTTCACAGAACCTGATTCACAACACTGTTAGTAGCCTTTATTAAAATTGCATCAGTCATTTCCCTTCCAAAAAGATGATGTATGCAGTTTTTCATGCTACACCAAACACTGGAAGAACAAGATAGAGAGACACATTTGAATTTACATAAAGATTGCAAGCTGTTGTTCCAAAGTAATTCTGAAGTGGTGTGCCTTGTGTGTAGGCATTTGATCCGATCGCGTTTCTGCATATTGAGCATAACACGTACAAAATCTATAATTGGACTCTGTTTTCTGAAAAGAGATAAATGGCTTCTTTCTGATAAAGGAGAACGATATGTTTTGGCACAGGGTCTTCCAGGCCATTTGAATCTTTTATTTTATCCAAAATAATATTTAGAATTTATAAAAATTTTACAAAGAAATGCTTAAATACCTTTTCTATTTTAAAAAGGTTACACTTTGTTAAATATATCTTTTTCTTTTTTTTCTCCCCTGAAGTGTAAATACTGTATTTTACTGCTTACTTAAGGGGCATTTATATGTTGGGATTGATTTGTTATTGCTACCTGCCTGCATCAATTTGCCATTTCTGGACAAACACCCCTATTTCTGGGGAGTTATGGCTAGGTTCAGTTTTTCTTAGCACTAGCTTACACTTTTGCTAGTCTATATACTTAAAAGACTGCATTTCAGATGGGAACATCATAAGAAAAAGCTCCCTGTACGACATGGAACCACCCGATCAATCAATTTCCAGTGTTCTCTAGTCTCCACAGGCACTGAAATTCCAGAAGAAAAATTAAAAAAAATGATGGATTTTGTTTGGGTTAAGTTTTAAATTTTATTGTCCATTTCTCTAGCTGGATAGATCAATTTTTCTTATGAATTGCTCACGTCCTCTCAGTCCACTTTATTCTAGACCGTGCAGTTTACAACAAACAGCCCACTTGGAGCATTTCACCACTTCTTCTACTCCCAAAGCAAGGTGAAAATTTCCCAAGTTTGTTGCCTTTTCATGAAAACTATATCATCTTCCCCCTCTAAAAGCTCAGATCACAAGTGCTGTATTTTTCCAAACTCTAAACCTAACAAGCCCAAAATATGATACATAGCCACAGCAATGCAATAACATAGAAAAGTACAGAAGAACAAGAGTCTAATGTGCTAACCGTCTTCTTCTGCTGCCTCGATCCAGAAAGAAGTTGGCAGCAGGTCCCAAAACAGTGACCCTTCCAGCCCCATTGCCTAAAAACGGCCAAATGCAAAAAAAAGAAAGAAAGAAAAAAAAAACAAAAAGAAACAACAACAACAAAAAACCCCCCAAAAAGAAATGGACTAGAATAAGATAATGCCCAGACCAGATTGCTGTATTATACAATATTCGAAATGTAAGCAAACAAGGAAATGAACACAAACTCGGTAAAAACAAGAGTACAAAGAAGCCAGCCATTAACCTCTCTCTCTGAACAGAGAAAACTCCAGCTAGCACCGAGACATTCAGTTTGCAGTTTTACTAAACTCTGTGTATAACCATATCTCAAAACCTCACTCACACATGAACGCAGAAAACATGTGCCATGCAGGCAGAGGAGCAATACATCAGAGCCGACGCTACACCACATTAGCACATTTTCTGGAAACAGCAAATTGTTGCAGGTGTTGGCAAAAGTGGAGTCCAGCTCAAAATTGTCCCCAAACTTGACACCTACACTCCTGTTGCTCAAAGCCACCTACACAAGTGCTCAAAACCTCACTGGCATACATCGGTCAGAAACGAGGGATGGGGATCTCACAGTGCCAAACACAGCTCCTCGCTCTGGGAGTAACGGACTCCTGCAGGGCATCAGCCTCAGCAGTCCCTGATTTTCCCAGCGCTAACCCTAGCCCTGGATCACAGCAAACCCCACCACAGCAAAGCTCAATACATCATAGAATCACAGAATGGTTTGGGCTGGAAGCGACCTTAGAGATCATCAAGTGCCACTCCCCTGCTGTGGGGGGGGGGGGGCAGGCTGGATGAGGCTTTGAACCTCTCCAGGGATGTGGCATCCACAGCTTCTCTGGGCAACCTGAGCCACTGCCTCACCACCCGCACAGAAAAAAAAATTTTCTTCCTCATATCTAGTCTAAATCTACCCTCTTTGAGCTTAAAGCCATCATGACATCAAACGATGCTAGCCTTTAGCATCCTTCTCTGAAACCTGCAGATGTTTACAGACAGCCAAACTCTGCAGCTCCTCCTTTTCCTAACCAGGACCTAACCTAATGTAAGCCTTAACCCTTCAGGGTACGATTGCACAGGCAGAAGCAGAAAGGAACCGGAGCCTAATGAAAATGCAGACTCCTGCCTGCAGTCAGCCGTTACAGTTTTTACTTTACTACCCCTCCGTCTAATCCTATCCCTACAATATACTTACATAAGCAAGAGTCTACCATCTTATAAAAAAAAATTACTGAGTACGAGATCCAAGGGCTATTAACAACTACAGACGCCGACAGAACAGAGACCAGGCTTGCAGATCTCTGATGTTGTTTCACCAGGGACGACTGCTTTGTTCCTGTAAATCACAGCGCCCACATGGCACCTGCCCGCCTGCTCTTTTACACCAGCGCAGGCAGCGAATTCTAGAAAAAAGCCTCTGCCTGTTCCTTCTAATCCCTACAAGCAGCCTCTTCATTTCTTTGTCTGTCCTTTGAAATCAACGTGGTAAGCACGATGCCCTCTTGGAAATACAGGGATTTTATCGCCTTTATTTTTCTGAGAGTAAAAAAATTCTCACTGTAAAATATGCAGTGAACTGGCTGCTTCCCATTGCGCATTCACGTCGTGGCCTATCTTTCAAATGGCTTGTTCTCACACCTCTTGGAGTTACAATATTGAACAACAAGATGCATGAAAGCAAAACAGATGAATGAGAGATGAATAGCAAGAGCTTTAAAAAGTAGAACCATATATAGAATTGTTTGTAAATATATTTCTGTGTGTATTTTTAATACATATATACATATAAATGCACACACACACAGAATATGGGTTAATAAAATAACAGAATACAGCTTATATTTCAATGGATCTATTGGCAAATTTTTACATTTGCCCTTAAACACATGACTTTTTCCACATATGTTTCTTAAAAGCCAAAGTATATATACGTTAACAAAAGAAGTTACTGAAAACCAGCAGTTCCTCTTATCCATACTGGTCAACAAAGTAATGTTTTGGTCTAAAAAAATTGTATTTCCTAGATTTTTCCCAATCTTGTGCTCTGTCTCTTGTACAAAGTCTGAAGGAATTTCTTGCTGAAATAGGCTGAGCCAGAAGGCAAGAGAGGCTTTAGCTCGTCAGACTCACTGGACAAGCATCATGGCACTTCCACCTGTATGCCTAATACATGATTTACAGACAACAGAATTACAACAGATCCCAGCTACTCAAACTATCAATTGCACTCAGGCACCTCTTCAATAAAGAAATATTAAAAATTACAGGAACAGTAATCTTTTTTTGTGCTTGTAAATTAAGCTGGTATTTGAATATTGGCGTTTATTAGATTTTGTTTCCATTATTTCTGAGAGTTAAAAAGATCTTTGTTGGCATTGGGACTGTGATATATGAACCTCAGCTACTGCTCACATTTGGTATCCTGTATATGCCATTCTAACTAATGGGAAAAGCATGAAAATCAATGTGTCTCAACTAAGAACTAAAACTGTCTAAATTGACCTATGGCATGCAGCAAAATACCCATTTCTCACCATTTTCTAAAATGGATTCTGCACTTTTCAGCTCTGCAGTAGTTTTCGCATCGAAAATATCTAAAATTTAGCTGTTACATTTGTGGGGAATGGTAGAATGAATGAACAATGTCCACTTTAGGACACTTTAATATCAGAAATAAATTTATATTTTCCATCAGAACTAAGCAATACAGATACCAGCAACTTAATTATGGTTGTCTCACATGCTTAAAAAAAATTCAGACCTCTGGGATCTAGCCAAAACCTATGAGCCATCACACAAAGACAGCAGGCACTCTTGAAATTATAGGCTGCTAGCTATACATTGCCAAATTAAATTATAAATTATAACTTCTCCTCCATTCATGCAAAAGGACAGAGGTCTTTCTAGTATAAGGGCTGCACCTCCCAGGGAGAGGCTTGTGGCCGAGTGGGGTTTGTCAGGAGCACCAAGTGACCAGGACTGGTCAGCAATCTTGACAGCATCTGCAGGGTGCCAGGAAAAAGTCACAGTTGGTATTAGTAAATAGACAAACTCCTCCATTGCCCTTGGCTGCGTTTCATTGGGACTAACAGGACGGCAAAGGCAGTCTCACGCGCTTTCAGGAAGTAACCAAAATTTCTGTGACTCGGCATCCTTATAAAGCAGAGCCCAAAGGATTCTGGAGAAACAACGAAAAAACAAACTCTGGAAAAGACAGCCGGCTGTGCTGTGAGATCCACATGAGCTCGGGAAGCCTCCAAATGGTCCAGAGCCCCGGCAGCCACAATGCTCGTAGCACAGCCTTGGTCCAGGCTGCCCTGGGCTGCCAGAGCCTCCTCTGGGCCACCGGCTCTCATGGAAATGAACCTGCCATGGGAGAGCAAAAGCCCTGGGGTAGAGGGAAGCCGATTTTGGCCAGCTGGCTTCGACCTAGCAGCCTGAGCCACCGTAACACTGGGTGGGGGGTATCAGACTGCTAGGACAGCCAGGGGTGGACATTGACATTGTGAGCATCCTCATGCTCCCCTCTGTTTAATTTTTTTCTGTCTTTTTCACTTCTAACAGGGATGTAAGGCAAGTTGCAGCTCGGTGTAGAGGTCCCAGCAGCAGCAGACAGCACTGAGGTGACTAAAGCCGTTTAAGGATCTCCTCCCACCCAGAGCCCTCCTCTCCTCTGGCACATTTCTTCCTTCCTGAGGGCAGGCACAGTGTATTAATTCCTTTAAGCTGCCCCCCAAACGACACCTTCTGGCTGCTGCTACATTTTTTCAGGCATTTAAGCTCCCTGACAGTGAGGACTTACAGGCAGGACTCCTTTACACGAGGATGTTTACAGCCTCGCCAGCTAGCCAAGAGTTTTAGTTCCATATTCCCTCACAGCATGTTTATGTGTAGTATCTGAAATGACATTATTATTATAATCCTGAACACAGCTTAAATTTCTGGAGTGCTTTTTTTCCACCTTTAAATCCTAACGCACTTGACAACCGGTACATGCTCGTTACACGCTGCGTATGTTGTGATGCGTTCACCTGTCGTGGGGATACACCTGCCTCTGAAGTTACGCTGCGTTGCCGAAAATCAGGATGCTCATCCGTACACCCGTAGGTACGCACACACATCTGTGTGTTTGGCTTCCACCAGTCTACAGTGCAACTTTTCCATCTGAAATCCTCATTTACCTGTTTAAGCTGTCAGAGGTCAATGGACAGAAAACTGCTGGTCTGACTTGGTGCCACTCCCCTGGTCAGTTAGAAAACAAAATTCTGATTTCTCAGGATGCAGGATTGGGCTTTTTACAGAATTGAGCTGAAAACAGGGAGAAGGGAGAAACTAACACACTGATACAGGTCTTCCTGGATTTAACAGCACAACTTTGTTTTCTGTTAGTGGGAAAAGTGCCACTGAAACCTCAAGCTGCACAATAGGGATTCCTACAGGTACACAAAAACTATTTGTGTAAAACCACCTGGAAATCCTTAAGATCTCTCTGACTCATTCACAATAAATTCTTTAGTACCAACGTAGTAATAAGATCTAATCTTGAATAGAGGTAAATGTCAATGTCTTGTGATGGCTTAAACCCAAAAGTCATAGAATCATAGAATCACAGGATGGTTTGTGTTGGAAGGGAACTTAGAGATCATCTATATTTCTCCATAAATATAAAATAAGTGGAGAGTGGCTTGGCAAGCTCCCCTGCCAGCTCCCTCAGTACTCTTGGGTGGATCCCATCTGGCCCCATAGACTTGTGTGTGTCCAAGTGGAGTAGCAGGTCATTAACTGCTTCCTCCCCTGTCTACCAGCTCAGGGAGGTGAATACCCTGAGGATAACTGGTCTGACTATTGAAGAATGAGGCAAGGATGGCATTAAGCCTTTTCCTCATCCTTGGTGATAACATTCCCTCCTGCATCCAACAAGGGATGGAGATTCTCCAAAGCTCTCCTTTTGTTGCTGATGTATTTGTAAAAACATTTTTTATTTTCTCTTACCACTGCAACCAGGTTGAATTCCAGTTGGGCTTTTGCCTTCCTAATTTTAACTCTGCATGACCTAACAAGATCCTTGTACCCTTTTTGGGTTGCCTGACTCTTCTTCCAGAGGTGGTAGACTCTCCTAGTTGACGGTTGGACTTGATGATCCTCGAGGTCTTTTCCAACCTTAATGAATGATTCTATAATAATCTAATAACCTAACAATCATTAATACAATTGCCTTCTGCATATCAGTCCTTCCATGGCTAAAATCAGTCCGTGTCTGCTTACGTGCAGAAGGCTTGTGTTGTCATGAATTCAGGATTGGCTGCTGGGTTCATCATTCTCATCAAAATGGAATTATTTTATACGTATATTTATACTTCTGCCTCCCCACTACACTAAAATATTTATTTCCCTGAACACCAATTAAGACAGATCTTTGGCTTCTTGCTAATGAATAATACATGTTTAAATCTCAGTTTGTCAAGTAAATTCCACAAGCTTCATACCTGTTTCTATTGCTTCGTCTGGAGAGTATGCCACATGATATCTAGAATGTTTTTGAGGGCTTAATAGAGAAGAAATATTACGCTCTCATCGGGTTTCTTTTGGTGTGTGGTTGGTTTCCTTTAATTACAGGTTAAAGATTTTGGCAGCAATTTGTAAGTTCAATCAGACAACTACATGCAAGTTGACCCACCTCGTGAAGGTACCTTTGTGCATAACTGATTACAAGCTAGAGGACTCCATCCAGAAAATGTCTTCCCAACTCTGGATTTTTTTTTTTTTTAATCTTCCAAAAAAGTGCATTAAAAAAAAAAAAAAAAAACCAAACCACAGGCCAGAATTAGGAATTCTTAAGAAATCTCCATTTCTTGGAGAAAGATTTTAAGTTTTTTGTTAATTTTACAGAAACAAGAACAAGCCAGAAGAGGAGTTAAGATGCCCAGAAATCAAATCATGCTGTACACACGTGGGAAGAAGACAATGTCCCAGGTTCTACATTTCAGCACAGAAGAAAAAAATGAAAACACTCCCCAACTATTTGTATGCCAAAAATCAGAAGCCATAATTATAGGATCGTAAAATTATACATATCTATTAGAGAGCAGAAGAAAAAGGTAAATCTTCAGCTTGCTTAATATATTAGTTCTTCAACAAATGTACCTATTTAAAGAACATCATTGTTCCGTTTTACTGAAGAAAAGCAGTCAACTCCTTTCTATAATTACAACCGAAGAAAAATTTTGTACGCTACTTCAGAGCCAAAGCTACACGAACAGCAGTAAAACCCTGAAAGAAAGCTTCGCTGCGAGTTCTTTCAAGGGCACGGGCTAAAGATTAGCATTTATCTGAAGTCAGTCGCACAGAGAAACGGGTGCTTTCATCCGAGTATTACAGGTCAAATTCTTACTAATAAACACGCACCTGACACACTGTTGCTCCTGTAATCCCCCTTGCTGCCCAGACTCCAGCCCTCATTTTACATTTCCGTCAATTCAGAAAACTGGAATAAAATTGAAATCCTCTCCTTCATTCTTAAAAAGCTTCTTATTCCATATTTCAGCCAAAATCCTTTCCACTATATATATATATATCTCTTCAATAAACGTTGCTCCTCCACACTTTACCTCACACCTCTGCCTCCTCCAGTTGAGACAATCCTGTGCTGGAACTAAACTAAGAACTTGAAAAATGTAAATGAAATAGGCAGAAAACAATTTATTGCAGCACCAAGAATTTAAATTAATAGAATACAGTACTTTTTGATCAATCTACAATGCCCCACAGGCAGTTTTATTTAAATCAAAGTGTTATCTAAAATAAGATGGAGGGAAAAGTAATTCAAAAGTATATTCTAGAAATATTTTAAATTGGCTTTGTAGAGACACAAGGGTACTTGCTTTCTGCCGCATTAATACCGATGGGCTGATATGGTATCTGTAGAAGCCATGCAATTAGAGCATTATGGGATAGCGCTCGCAGGACTCACTGAACTGGAGCGCAGTTAGAAAAACAATATAAAATAGTCTTAGATGAGAGAAGTTTAAGTAGTCAAGATACATTCAGAATGATTGTTGGCACAGGTAATCAAGATTTCTAAAGACTTTAGTAATTAGATGCTTTAAGTCTAAACAATTGAATACACACCGACACATTATTAAATCCTCATCCTTAAACAGACAGAGGATTTTTGATTGGACTCAGTGGAGCTCTGTATTCCATGATCTTTGGTGATACCTGCAACCCGCTTAAACCTGGGGGGTCCCAACATCTCATTCAAAATACAGTAAGCTAAAAAAAAATCCCATTTGAACCAATATCAACCAGTCTAGGACAGACCTGCATCCGCACCAACACAAAGCAAAGTGTTCAGGGCTTTGAGAACAATATTCAGTAGTTTTGCAACGACAGAATTCTTACCAAAGTGTTTGGATTCTCTTATATGGATGCTCTCTTTCCCCTAGGGGCATTACTTATTTAAAAAAAATAAGCATTTCTACTGCAGCTTTACTCCATCTCTAACTCCACAGTTATTCTACATGCAGGTACAAGGATAGTCCTTGTTTCAAACATGAAAAGACTTCTCATCCCTAAAAGAGCAGACCCCCAACAGTTCCCTTGTCTTATTTACTGCTTCACTGAAATGAAACTCTCCCCCACAGATGAACTGCATCAAGAGAAAGAATTCGCAGTGATGCCCAGATAAATGAAACGCGAAAAATCACGTACTTATTTCTGGGTGCACCACAGCTTTAAACATACCCATATTTGCCCAGGGCAAATAAGTGTCCTGCCTCCTGCAGTTGTCTAGATTCGGGACCATCTCCCGAACTTGTCATATCAGCTCCCCCTTACTCAGCAAGGGCAGAGAAGAGGTGACTTCCCTGTCAACTTCCTGGGGGCTCAATGGCCCACAGAAAGCAGCTATTAGCCAGCCAGTCCCTGCATCGAGGGGGCTGCAGGGAAAACTGTGACCGCTTCTCTGTCCTCTGAGAAATAAAAGCCCAGCCATGCCTGCAGGACATACTGGGGACAGTATTACTGAGACACCCCCAGCTTTACTACAGACTTATTTAAGCTTCTGTACCAGAGCTGAGCCTGGCACTAAGACACCACAAGGCTTTTCTCCAGCTTGTTTCACTACTGGACCATCAGCAAACATCAACAATTCCACTAAGCGCCAAGAGAGATGGAGGCTGGCAAGTGCCACGAAGGATGCACGAGGTGCCACCCTATTGAGTACCATGTGTAAGCCAGGGCAGAGCAGAGGCTGGGAAGTTCTTGGTTTCTAAACAGGCTGTCATCAGGCTTATGTAAGGTATCATCCTTAGAAACACTTTTCAAGTAGAGATAAACAGCTGAAGAATTACAGCTAGGTCTGTCCTGTGTGAAAAGGATGAATTACAGGAACACTGTGAACTCCATACTGAAGATGGTGTTCCAACTTGTTCACCTGCAAAATAAATATCTCTTCATCAAAATTCTTGTGCTAATGTGGAAGTGGTGAAGACTTTCTCCTTTGCCCCAAACAGAGGATTCACTTTCCATTTAAAACAAAACAAACCCCAAACAAACCACCAAACTTTCTTAAAAAATTCAAAAGTGTATACTGTGTATACCCTATTCAGCAACACAACCTGCTTCTTCTGGGCAGAAGGCTTCTTCAGCCTCTACTTTGCCAGATGCCTTAATATTGTCCAAAAATAGCCAGAAATCAAAAGGTATTTGGTCAGTAACTCTGATATCTTATTAACACTGAAATATGAAGAAACTAGAGAGAGAGAGACATTTGACAAATGGCAAACTACATTTATACGTACTTTATCCTATTATTAGCACACTTCAGACCTTAAAACTCCCAGGAAGAAACCTTAAATCAGGACAGAAAATTTAAACACCTGCAGACACTAGTTCTGCTGTACAAACCTTCTCCCCAGCTCTTTTTTACTCTGCTGAGTCATATGCTCAGCCTCACAGGGAAGGATATAACTAACACCCTTTTCTCATCACTCCAAAAAATGCAGCTCAAGTACAGGAAATCGTTACCTGGAGCAGGATTTCAGCAAGTTGGATATCAGCATTGGTATTCAACTCCCTCTTCCCTGAACTTTTCTAAAGGTCCACTAAGGTGAAAACACTGAACTAAGGACATTTTACACACCACACTTTTGGGTAGCTTCCTGCACCACAGGGGAGCTAAATGTGACAATCAAAATTAGAGTTGATAGAATTTTCCATAAACTTATTGCCAAAGAGCTAAATTCATCAGCTTAATCTTCTGGGGTAGGGAAAGGTTTGCAGGAGGACTGAGAGGGGCTGGTTAACGCCTCCATGTCTTATGTAAGGGATGCCCGATATCCAGCTTCTTTAAAAAACTCCTTATTTGAGTCTAGTTACAATGAAACACAGATAAATCACCCAAATCAGACAGCATGGTTAAAAATATTTATAAAAGACACACAGGATAAAACGAAACCACCCCAGAGCGGGGAAGGGAGCTCTCTGCCTTACCTGGTTGGACACTGCGAGGTAGCAGCACGGGTTGAACTCTCAGTCTCTTGGAGGGATTCACCCTCTCCTCTCCTAAACTCATTCTGCGCCTCCCTTTCCCAAGGGACACACAGTCATCAGCTTTCTTACAGGCATTCTTCACTACAAAACACATTTGCTGGCGCTTACGTCTGAAACTACATCCAAAGCATTGCAATACATGGGATAGCTCAGGTCTGGCTGCTGAGACCAGAAGCAATGGGGGACCAATGGGTTTGGGGTGAATGATCCACAATCTCTCTTTCTAACACCTGATTAAATTATTCTTAAATCAAACGATTCTCTGCTGGATAGAAATTACAGAATAATGTGTGTGTTTATCAGCTATCAAGAATGTGCCATGAAGATATTGTTGCTGCCACACAGATATTATTTCCCTGGAACGCAATGTCAGTTAAATATTTATGAATGACCTTTCTTAGAAACTTGGTTAGTAACTGTAACGGTATACCTGAAAATATCCAGCCACTTATGGAATACAGTCAGTTGTGTCTTGGGATACAAGATCAGTAAATACAAAAACCTCACGTTTTGTGTTAAGCTAAGGACCGTCTTTAGGTTAGATATTTCTAAAGGGATAATTTGATAACTCTTCATTGCTCTGAAACACAGCAGGAGTGTTCACTATCATTCTTCCCGGACAGGAGTTTATCTCATACAATTTAGCATCCCACCCATCATCACCTATGGAGAGGCATGAAGACTGGAATATCTTTACTGCCTGGTAGAAGTCATTCTTCCTAAAAGGAACTGGAGATTTTAGCAGGAAAACAGGCAAGATACAGGGAAGTCTGACACTACTAATGATATAGTTGTTCTGTTTTCCTTCCAAAAGCACCATATTCACTGAAAAAGTCAGCTCCTTTCCAGATATCTGATAACACATTCTTCATGAAATTCTAAATTCAAAAAAACATTAAAACCTGTTTACCAAAACAGAAAACTTCTACATTAAGCCAAAACAACTAAAGTCTCAGATGAAGTAATAATGCCTCTTCAAAGGAAAAACTGGGATTTTTTTTTCCCTCTGTCATTTCCAATTAAATATTTGACCTTAGACTCAAAGTTCAAATATTCTGAAAATAAATGCAGGTAATTCTTAAAACAAACAGATGTTATACACGAACTGCTGAGGAAATTTCTTTTTGTAACAGGATGGAAATTATCTAGCGAACTAATTGAGTTGGCAGCACCAGTGCAAGCAAGCACTGCCTAAATTTATGCACTGGCCTTTTTTCAAATACTTTTTTTTTCCCTTGAGGATGCACAGTTTGCTCTTTTAAATCTCCTTTGTGTTATCAATTGTCTTCCCATAGGCATAATTCTCTCTCAGGGCTGTAATGTCAATAAGTTACCTAGATGCTGAAAGTGCAAGAAAACTTTGACATTTAGAAGCAAACTAATTATTTCACTTTAGCAAATGCTCTGAAAGGCTGCAGAAATTAGCATCTTTTAGTACAAAGAAGCCAATAATCTGGACAAGGAAAAGAAACATAATGCACTATAAAATGTGGCAAATGTTTTACTTAGTGATTTTTTTTAAAAAAATAAGCATTGTAACAGACCAATTATTGTTTTTAACAAGTTTCCTCCTTTGTAATGTAGGATGATTTATTTTCAAAAATTGCTAAAACACAATATTCCATTATTTTATTTTTATGGAAGAGTTTTGTGGTCTAAGCCTTTTTCTCCTGATTCTATCGTACACAAAATTTTGATTCTTCTTGGTTCACAAAGAGCTCTGGAGTCATTTCCCCAGGCAATTGTTCAGTCCTGTGTTTCTTGTCTGTGCTTTATCCATCCCTACTGCTCCATCGGACACCTTTCTTGTGTCTGTGCTGAAAGCAGCAGAATTTGGGACCTATGGAGGACAGCTTCTCACAGAACAATGAGATGGTGTCTGAACAGACTATCCATAGCACACTCCGTATTCATACTTAAATCAGCTCTGGAAAATGAGGTGCAACAATCTTTTCTTTCAGCGTCCTCGATCCATCAATAATGCCTATTCTTAGGGACACCTTTTATTCCACAGTTGTACTGTGGAACAAAACCTCCTCCTATTCCCACTGATCAGTTCTGCCACTGTGCAAACTTAAAAATACTACTAATAAACACAAGAAACCCTTTTTCTAACATTAAAACCTTACTCACATAAGCAGCACAGGAAGAAAACTTGCTAGTTTCTGTACAGTAACATCACTGTCCATAACACTGTATTAAATTATTTTCAGCATCCCAAGCTCGGGTGCCCTTGACAGACCAACGTAACAAACTGACTCCAACAATTAAACCAGTTCCACCAGCAACATCACTGTCCAAACGCCCCTTCAGTTGTTTCTACATTATGGAAGAAGTTGCAGCTGTGACAATTTAATTGCCAAGGTATTTCATTTAACTAGATCCACAGACCAATAGTTAAATGTTAAGAAACACTCCATCTACAAACCTGTTGTTTGAAATGTTGGTAGCTAACATACAGCATACACAAAAATTAATTTGACAGAAGAAAGCACCCACAAGGTTTTGTCTGGACCAAACCCTTTAAAACCATAAAAAGTGGTTCTCTTGTCATTTTAAAATTTTATAATTGTCACTGTTGGGTAGATAAGCCTCTAAGTGAACAGAGCAAAGCAGATTTGTAGTCACTAAAGGAGTCCGATAGCTCTAGTGTTAAATCTTCTAGAGCAACACATCTCTGCCACAGAACAAGACGACAGGTATAGCACCCATGTTCACCTGAGACGCACATTCGAGCGAAAAGATGATATGCAAGACATAAGCATGTCTTATTGACCCGAAATTTTATTTTTCAGGGGCTCCTTTTGATGAATTTTCGAATGGTTGTGGGTGCTGAGGCTACTTTCTACTGCAGAGAATATATTTCAGCTGAGACTGCAAGAAGTTCACCAGGGGATGGTAGATCTCAGCCATCATCTTCTGCAGGTGTTTCTGTGCTTCATGACAGGAAAAACAGTTCCAATAAATCTAAAACATACTACTGCCAATGCACAAATGGACCAAGACAAAATAGTGGATTAAATAAACAACAAAGGAGGAATACAGCAGCACAAGTTTTCAGGTCAAAGCCTAATAAAGTATACTACTGCATTTCCACAGCACTACTGAGTATGAACGAATGACCATAAAGCAATTTTTTTCTAGCAATTTTTTGCAGCTTCACACAAAACATAAGTTAACTATGGTTTTGATAAATCATGACATATGCCCCTATGTAAAGTGCTTTATAAACATTTGAAGTTTTACTACCAAACCACCTAATTGGCGCCCGATGAAAATGGCAAAGGGCAAGACAGAGACTCGTCTGACTCAACTCTTATAGCACTAGGCTGGACCCAATCCATCTGAACTTTTCTATTCCACGCTATACTCAAAATCCTGTAGATCAAGCCCACCATGAAAACTGCAGTCACTCCAGTTATGAGATGTAATAACTGCAGCAGAGATGCTAAGTTTGTTTATTTTTCCTTTTGCTTTATATTGTGGGGTTTTTGGTGGGGTTGTTTGTTGGTTATTTTTTTTTAATGGAGGTTCATAGGCATATGGCTACCCACCTTCACACCAAAATCAACAAGAAAATGCAACATGACCACTGAGGCAGCGACTGATGTATATGAAAGTTACACAATTCCAACCCAATACAGAATGCTGCATCTGATTACAATACTATTATAAAATCTTGTTAGACCAAACTAAACTGATTTCATACATAAGGTGTTAGTATAGGATTTTAAAATGATCCTTTCTTTGATTTTTATTTTCAAGTATAAGTGTTTCAAATGTACTGAGATTGTTTCCAGAGAAATAAAAAAATACTCTCAGTGTTAAAACTGATTTGAATCAGTCAGACTCTAGAAGTTTACATTTCACTTTTACAGGTCTGATGTTGCAATATGCATACAAAGTGATGGATTCAGTGGATTTCTGTGCCTTAAAAATCTTACAAATTGCTGGATTAAGCCAATATTCGTGTCAGCTACGGTAGTAAAAATTAAAATAAATATGTATACTGTAAGCTATTGCTCAAAGAATGCTAAAACAGAAAAAAACGGAGGAGACCAATACAAACACCTCCTCACAGGGGCAACGCTTGTCAAACCTCAAAGAAAGAAAGAAATATCCTTGAATATAACCTTATACAACCTTTGCCAGCACTTTTATTACTGGCAACCAGCAAGAAGGTTATTGAATCACTGGGCATCTCATGTCTAATTTCCCTTTGTAGGTCACCACTCGTCAGCCTTTGTGTTTCAGCTTTCAAGACAAGAAAATAGAGGAAATGAAAGCATTGCCAAATCATAACTGTAATGCTCTGTTTCAGGAGAGCCTCCATTCTAGATGTTCAAAATAAATGTTAAAGCCCATCCATGAAGTTGGGCTTATTTGTATTGTTTATAATCAGATCATCTACAAACTCATATTTGTAGGACCTTGATTTTTGATTGTCTGACAGATTCTTTATTATCACAGTTACTTGCAAAGCAAAATGACCAGCAACTCAGCCTTGAGCCTACAGTCATGAGTCACATGAGTAGTCCTAACGCTCCTCAGTTGAGTGATTTGTATCAACAAAGAAAAAAAATAAAAATAATAAAATCACCCCCACAAAACCACAAACTTTGAGCCATAGGAGTTAGGTTTCAACCAGCAATTACTCTAATACACTGCTGCCAAACTAAGGAACAGAGTTTCTCTCCCTTTGCTGCTATCAGAACAAGTACCAAAAGTTTGGTTGATGACAAGGCAAATCTAATCTAATGAACTAGAAGTCAAGCTGGTCAACCCCAGTCAATGGAGACAGCCGTCCAAGATGGGTGCAGGGAGTTACTCTTGAGTACACATGAAGCCCAGACAGCTGGCTAGATGCTGAAATTTTGTGGGGAAAGTCAGCAAGATACACATAAAGTGCTAGAGGCAACACGTACAACACACTTAACTAGATGTCTTCTGGAAACAAAGGCACGGCTGACCTTCAAGCTCACTTTCTGCTGCTATAATATAACCAGAACTCATTAGAGCCAATATACCCACTGCGAATGAAACCTGGCTAAGAAGTATTCTAAATTCAAGGAGGATGCCTGTGAGAACTACTTAACCTACACTTAATTTGAGAATTGGTCCTTTGTTGTGAAACATTCTTGGTTGTAACTGTTTTAAGAAGCAATGGGGGCCAAGTGACAAGGCACTAAGCGTTCCCTAACTGACCTGGGAAACAGCTGAAGCAGAAATATTTTGAAATGTGAGTATTCCCTACAGACTTCCCTTTCCAAGGCTGAGACTTTAATCAAGATCACAGCAATTCACATAGAAAGAATTTAGATATTGCTTGTCTGACTTTTACCTTGGCAAAAAAAAAAATACTCTGAGTAACTGAGCTGACTTCTGCCACCTGCATCAACTCAAGGACAAAGCTGCCTTTCTGGAGTTGTAATTGTTGTATAAAGGCAGGGCTAAGATTTATGGTCTTCACAGAGCATGTTAAATGGCAGATTTTATCTGGGTTGTAACAGCCGCTGCTAACTCTCACTCCACAAGACAGAAAATGGTTCCTCAGAGAAAGCATCTGCTTTCCCCAGAAATGAGACCATAGCGAACAAAGTACGTGAAAATATCAACAATGACATTCTGTTTCTGTTTTGCCTCTCTAAGTGCTGGAATTATTATTTCAATGTTCTTACAGTCAACCTTACTCAAATTATACCCCAAATTTCCAGCATTACAGCAGTGTTACAAAGCTGCAAATTCAGTGTCTAGAGTGTTGACTGAGGTAAAGAAGATGTCTAGTGCATACATATGTTCAAGACTGTCTCCAGATGTCTGCACTTGACTCCACATGAAGCTTACACATGAAGTCATCGTACCTGCATGTACCGGTACCATCATATTCAGAGCAAGATTTGCACATAGCAACGTGGACACAGAAAAAGCTTTGGTCTTCAATAACTCGACAATGGAAACGAAGCCTGACATTCTGCTATGGAAATGCCGTGAACAGAGTTAAATTAGGTGTAAAGAACAGAAAATTCTGTTCTAGCTTAAAAGTCCAGAACGCTGATTTATAATTCAAGGGGGGTTAACAGTAGATGAGCACTCAGTCACCCTAGGGCATAGTTATCTTTTCTAGAAATCCTTTGTTCTAGAACTCCCGTGGGAGATTTTCCCTGATGTGTGGCTTTTAGGTATGACAACCAGTGTTTCCTAGTTTCACTCGAGTCAGAAATGGCAGTGTGCAAAGAGTCAGAAATTAAATCCAAATCGTTGACAAATGACTGTTTCTGAGAGACTTGAAATGAGTTCAGACTCCAGAAAATAAGCCACTGGGTGCTAATCCAGTGCTTTAAAAGATCAGCCTACCCAGGCAAAGTAGGAGGATGTCATTAATAAAACACTAGCATTTTGATTTTTCTTTAAAGAATGTTCTCAGAGCTGAAGAACGTGTCTTTAAATCTCTGAAGCAGAGGTGGTTCATACAGTCCCACTTGCCTGGAAACAACACAACAGCTTGCTACTTTCTTAATGCAGAGCAGAAAGGAACAGAACTGTAGAAATGTCCCAAAAGCCCAGCCAATATAAAGGTACCCAAGATTTAAAAAAAAAAAAAAAGTTTATTCTGCAGATGTTCATGCTTAGGATGCACTTAAGGAAATGCATTTCTAGTTGCTCGTTAGAGTAGGTCCACATAAGCGTTACATGGATGCAAGACTCCATTTGACAAGCCACCAAAACCACGGAATCCAAGTTTAGGGCTGTTATTATCCTCTAAGTCAGCCTTCTGTGTGTGCTCCATTGTGGTATACAGGGTCTTCGACTCAGTCTCAAGCATTAAAAACTCAGATGAAAACATCTTATTTGCTTGTCTTTAAATTTGCAGCGAAAATTAAGACTGACTGAAGAGCCACTAGGAATTCAAATGGCGAGTGAAGAAATGCAGAAAAATTAAGTGAAACACACGGAGTCAGAGTGCCCAAAGGCTGCTGAGTTAAACATGCCCACTCAGAAATCGAGTCTGGAGGCTAAAATGAAAAATTATATTACATAATTATACAATATTGTGTGCAATTCTGGTCTCCTCTTGCTTCTTCCACATCATTTCAGAAATTATATAGAAGATCTGGAAACAGTTCAGGAAAGCCTGGCAGGAATGGGCAAAGTCAGGAACAGCTGCTGAACCTGTCAGAGTGGAAGGGACAAGTGACAGAGCTGAGAAAGAAGTCTGTAAGATCATCAGGGGTGTAGAGGAGATACTGATTGCCCATAAAAACATCTGGATGAAACATAGATGCGGTACTTAGGGACATGGCTTAGTGAGTTAGGTGGTGTTGGGTTGGACTTGATGATCCTTGAGGTCTTTTCCAACCTTAATGATTCTGTGAGTCTATGATTAAGCAAATCAGTCTGAAAAGCCCCGTACTTCATCAGAAAGTGGTTTTATGTTACAATGTGCAATGCTACACAATGCTTAACATCTTGTGGTGGGTTGACCCTGGTTAGATGCCAGGTGCCCACCAAAGCTGCTCCATCACTCCCCTCCTCAGCTCAACATAACAAAAGGCTCATGGGTGAAGATAAACATCACTCACCAATTACCATCATGGGCAAAATAGACTTCACTCAGGAAAATTAATTTAATTTATTGCCAATCAAGTCAGAGTAGGACAATGAGAAATAAAACTGAATCTAAAAATACCTTCCCCCCACCTCTTCCTTCTTCCCCAACCCAACTTTACTCCCGATTTCTCTACCTCCTCCACTGCAGCAGCACAGGGGGACAGGGAATAGGGATTGCAGTCAGTCCATGACACATTGTTTCTGCCTCTCTTTCTTCCTCACACTCTTCCCCTACTCCAGCGTGGGGTTGCTCCCACGGGAGACAGTCCTCCACAAACTTCTCCAACATTGGTCCTTCCCATGGGCTGCAGTTCCTCACAAACTGCTCCAGCGTAGGTCCCCTGTGGGGTCTTAACTTCTGCCAGCAAACCTGCTCCAGCATTGGCTTCCCACAGTGTCACAGCCTCCTTCAGGAACATCCATCTGCTCCAGCGTGGGGTCCTCTCTCCACGGATCCACAAGTTGGGCCAGGAGCCTGCTCAAGCATGGGCTTCCCACAGGGTCACAGCCTCCTTCAGGTGCATCCACCTGCTCCAGCGTGGGGTCCTCCATGGGCTCAGGCAGATATCTGCTCCACCATTAACCTCCATGGGCTGCAAAAGCACAGCTGCCTCGCCATCGTCTTCACCCTAGGCTGCAGGGGAATCTCTACTCCAGCGCCTGGAGCATCTCCTCCCCCTCCTTCTTCATTGACCTTGGTGTCTGCAGAGTTGTTTCGCTCACATATTCTCACTCCTCTCTTCATCTGCAGTTGTGCAGGGCTTTTTCCCCCCCCCCCTTCTTAAATGTGTTACCCCAGAGCCACTACCACCATCGCTGACAGGCTCAGCCTTGGTCAGTGGCAGATCCATCCTGGAGCCAAGGGGCACTGTCTCTATCAGACATGGGGGAAGGTTCTGGCATCTTCTCACAGCAGCCACCCCTGAAGCCTCTCCACTACCAATACCTTGCCATGCAAACCCAACACGCATCTGGGCAACGTGTAAGGATAGAGGTTAGTGAGGATTATATTTTAATGCTATTAGAAAACTGTCCTTCATCTAAGACTAAAACACTTTGCTGGAACAGTTTTATTAAAGTAAAATGTCAGTTGTGGAAAACTTCTCTGGTTCAAATGTTTAGGCATAAAGAGGGCAGAATAAACTGCTGCCCTGTGTTACGAGCTAGAGCCTCTCCAGTTCCAGTTTGCTCTGCCTCACATATTCTTACTGGCTACTAGCCACAGGGTTAGTAGACATTTTAGAGGTAACCTTACAATCTCTCCTACTATAAATGAAACATTTGGAAAAGTAATTATTGATGAGAGCTGGGAATCCAGTCCAAGTCTCTTTTGTGTTCGAGCACACTATTGTGGGTTGTGGTTCACCCATTTTCTTCAGGTCATAACACTGTCTGTCCCACCTAGAACTCTAACTTGTAAAGCCTATTCAAGAGGGTGTCCGTCAGCCCGGAAGAGAGAGTTGCTTTTATGGGAAATAAAAACCTGCAAAATACATCCAGTGTTAAAAACAAAATCCATGACAAACCAGTCTGACACCTACATAAAGCTGAAATCCTGGCACACATTTCCAAATGCTCTGCTTGCAACACATACAGAATTCTAACAAGAAAAGTAAGTCTCTGTGTGGGATGCAACTTAGAAAGGATTTTTCTCTGGCAGGTAAACCATGTCAAGGCAAGATTGCTTAGCAAATTTCCTTTTGTCTTGCTTCAAAGTTTGATGTATATATGTTAGTCAGTCTTTAATTTACCTAAGCAGCACAGTTGGCTAAGTGTGGGAGGCTTCTGCATACTTAAATACTAGAAAAAAAAATCTTCAGTACTGCTGCTGCACAACAATAATAATAATAATAATTTATCATTTCTCCAAGGACATTTATGGCAGATACACAACCCGTCATTGACAAAAGCAATAAAATAACACTTTGAGTAACAAAAGATTTCCTATACTTTCCAATTAATGTCAATTTCTGAATCTCCAATAACACAGCCAAACACATTTTATTTAGTTATTTTCATTTACATACCACAGAAGATGATCTCAGCTTCTAGGTACCCTGATACAACAATAAAATCATAACCCTAAAAACAGCAAACAAGCTAAATAAATACAGAACTACCAGTTAACAACTCTGCCTAAACAATGCTATCCCTTCTGGCAGCTCCGGAACAAACCTCACCCTATGCATCCTGGGTCCGTTTCAAAAAGCTGGATTCTGCACATTATTCTGAAGCCCGGTCTCGCCAACTTCAATTTGAGGGGTGAAGGACATCCCAAACTATGAAGACACACTCTTCCAAGCAGGGAGAAATCAGTGCAAGCATTTCTGGTAACTGCAACTACAGCTATGCAAGAGCCTGTATCAGGCAAGAGCACGTGTTTCAAGAAACATCTTTTTACCAACCCCTTGTATTTCTGCCAGCAAATATCTTGGAGCACCCCTATAACCTCCTCGCAGAGAAGAACTCTACCAATTGAACAGGTCCCTCTGTTGTTTCAGTGTCTGTTTGCAGATAGATTTTTGAGACACATTTCACAACACACAACACCTGTACCTTTAGGCAACTAAAATTAGGCCAGCAGCAATGAAATGCAGCAGGAAGTTGTTGCAGCCTCTCGAGTGACTTTGATGTGTGTCTACACACAGCCAGAGCTAGCAGTGCTGTTAATTCACAGATTGCCATCCTAGCTTTAAACTAGGAAACTCAAGTACGGGCAGCAACATAGCCCAGGCAGCAAGGATTACAGCAAGAGGTGGAAATTCCCTCTTGAGCACCAGGAAAATCTTTGGACTATCCTTTACATATTTCTGTCAGCACTAACTCCACTCTGTAATACAGAGGCCAGCCAGCCTATAGCTACATGAAACAGCATCCTTGTTAACAATGTAGATCTACCCAAATAGGAAAATTAAAGAAAAAAATACCACAACTAGTCATTTGTTCTTTTTAAGAGCCTACAGGAACTAGCAGACATCCCATTTGCCAGCTGTGCAATTGCAGCTGTCATTTGTAACTATTCAAAATCTCCGGCAGCTTCTCCAGCCCACCACTTGGGCTGCACAGCAGCCTTCCTCAGCATATCCTGACAAAGTCAGGGAGATTAATAGCCCTATGGTATAGGCAAGTGGCGAACCCTTTGGGGAATCAGCAGCTTGTTTCTCCATCTTTTCACTTCAATCCCTTGCTTGCGGGCTAAGAACAGCGACAGTAGTGGGCCTCCAGAGTGCTCTAGCCACAAATTTCTTCCCGGGATCTCTGAGAAGCAACTTAACCCCAGGAGAGCACCAAAACAGTGCCCCAGCTGAGGACAACATCTAAACAGTCTGACCCAGGGAACAGCGACTGGTGGATGGCCATTGATCAAAGATAAGCACTATAGCTAATAACCAAAGCTAATGAAAAAAGGGAAGAAAATCAGAAGCAAACTGAGAATCACCTTGACACCACAATTTCCTAATATCCCACAAAACATGGAGCATTAACTTCACAATAAATCATCACGAAGATTGCCCGTACTGGAGAGGACATTTTAACGCAGGAACTAAATGTCATGTCAGTGTGCACTTTTATTGACAAAGAAACTGGCCATTTCCCCTTGCAAAGGACTCGTGGGATTTCTCCAGCCAAAACATATAAGGCTTTAAAGTTCAAACCATGCCTCCAAGAAGCAGGAGATGGTATCTCTTATATCTGGAAATCAAAAATAAGAGTGTAAACAGTGGCTATTCCAGAGTATAGACAGATACGACCATTGTCCTTTTCCATGGCAGGGGCACACATAGGCCTTTCAAAGATTCACACTTTATATTTCCATTATGTAAGAAAGAAAGAAAATCTTATTTGTACAGCAGTTTGGATAATCCTCTCTTCTTTTTGGATAAATCTGGGCACATTATTTGGTGAGCTTTCAGGCTCTTCCAAAAGATGCAGGAAGGTTTGGGAAAATGTTGAGTTTTTTTATCCAAAGACCACTCAAAGGGTTTCTGAAAAAGTTTCCAGCTATGGGGTCTGCATGTGCACTTGACACAGAGTTGTTGACTGACCTTCAAGATATAAATGCCAGGTATTTTTAATCATAAAAAAAATATCTGGGTTAAGAATCATTAAGTTTTAATAAAAAGATTATCATATCTAGCAGAATCTCTCTTCCAAGTACTCAAAGGAGATGTCTACTTTGCTAACACTAAATGAAAAAAAAAAGTATTTTCAATACTGAAAAAGTAAATAATGTTATGTAAGTGCATAATTTTCTTTCCAAAGGGCATTTTTAAACTAAAACTTAGCACATAATGTTGAAGCTACCCATGAATGCTGCATTTTGTTAATTCTAGACACTAATGTTCAATGGTTTGAAAATTTTTAATGAGGACTGCCATCTCTGCAGATTGAAGACCTTGAAAAACAGAATTAAAAGCTGATGTCTTGTTTAGCATTTGAAAAAGTGACTGTGCCTTTCAACATTCAAAAATTCTCATACAAACTTAATTTCTATTCTTTTG
This sequence comes from Pterocles orientalis, assembly GCA_011057875.1. Taxonomy (NCBI): domain Eukaryota; kingdom Metazoa; phylum Chordata; class Aves; order Pterocliformes; family Pteroclidae; genus Pterocles; species Pterocles orientalis. Next base: position 338,405 of record WKFP01015424.1, read on the forward strand.
GCTGCTGTGTACTACTGCATCCCCATAAGGTGTCCTGCTTAAAATCAAGCAACGCTGTGCAGGCAATGAGGATCGATATCCTTTATGGAACAGAAGATTTGTTAGACCTTTTAGAGATAGAGAAAAAATATGCCTTCAATTTCAGACTGAAGGTGAAGCCCTTGGCTGCCATCAAACGCATCTTCCCTCACGATCAACAGAACTAGCAACGTTGACTGAAAATCAAGTTCTCATCATCAATTCTCAGGTAATAGCAAGGAATTCTCTTCCTATATTACCAAAAACTACATGATTCCTACATTCCCATACAGAAGAAATCCATCATTAAAGAGGTCAAAGAGCTAGGTTAAGTGATAATAAAAGAGTCTTTAAATTTTATGGCATGTCAGATTTGAGCTGATTTCTCATGGCTAATTCCACATTTCTTGTGTTGGCAACAAGTCTGTAGGACATGAGCTGAATTTTCATGCAAGCATCAGTTTCTCCCACCGTTGACGGTCCCTTGTGAGATTTAGTGTATCATTGCTAGGTTCGGAAAGAAATGGTACTGGCCACTGAAAACCACCCAATACAGAAGACAGTAGATGTTCTTAAACAGATTTCTAAAAACAGGAGTTCAATTTTGTTTTCATGCCTGTATTCCTAATAGAATATAGATATTGTAAAAGTTGTAAATTGAAAGCCCAGAGAGGTTCACATCTGAATATACTCTGGCCTGAGTTATTTTCATTTCTGTATAATACAATTTTAAAACCTTAGAGAGTCATGAAAACAAAAATGACAATTTCTAAATGCAGTCATAGAAGTTATAATAAAAACACACATTTCAACAGTTTAAGTGTCAGCCTGTCTTGTTACCTATAATCACGGTGACTGAAGTTTCTGTAATTCAAAGGCAAAACCAGCAGTGATATAATAAGGAAAACCTACTGCAGTTCATTAGTCATGCTACACTAGAAGAAAGAGATTCTTTGGCAATTTTATGGCCATTTTAAAAATGGTGCCTTCTCAAAAGAGAAAGTCTTAAGAGACTCATATTTCACTTATTTTTCAGGGGCTGCGTAAACCACATCTAGAAAAATAGAGAATTCAAGCAGGCCATGCAGACGGAAGGAAGAAGCGATTGGGAGCTGCAGATCCAGTGCAGAAATTCAGCATCTTGTTTATCTGTACTGCCTGACCTACATCCGAGTACCCAAACACTTAGAGGAGGAGAGAGTTCAAAAACTTGATCCGCATTTGAAAGATGTGGTACAGACCTCTCTGGAGAGCAGTAAACAAGCAAGATAAGGGAGAAAAGCAGCAGATTTTTTTTTTTTTTTTTTGCCCCAAGAAAGCAACGTTACATCCTATAGGAAGCATATGCTACTTAATCTGACAATTTTACCCCATAATGAAAATAGGGTTTATGGCTGAACTACCCTTACGAGTAAAACAATGAATCCCACATTCTTAAACAAACCAAACCAAACAGAATCTCTGCATAGTAAAAATATGCTGATTACAGGCAAGTATGTTTTCTTGTTTGATATTCTTCATAGGTAGCTTTAGATACATACAAAGTGATGTACATGACGGGGGGATGAAGTGGCAGTGAGCTCAAACCTGATTTTCCATATAGAATTATCATCACTTAGGAACAAGTCCTTAGTGTTAGAAAAGATCATTTTATGAAAATATCAGCTCAGCTTGCAATAGCAGCTTAAAAAAAGGGAAAAAAACATTAGGAATTAGTAGGACAGAAGTAAAAAGCAGAACAGAACTGTGATGCAGTTCTATGAATCTACAGTGTGACCATATCTTCAATGCTCCAAACATTTCCAGTTGCCCTACTTTAAAACGAAAGGAGCAGAAATGGGAAACACGCAGAGAAGGAAAGATATGATCATCAAAAATATGTTATAGCCTCCATTTCGAATGCTATGTAATCATCCTGCAAAAGATCTACAAAATCATGAATATCATGAACAGGGGTAGGGAATGGCTGTTGAGCATTGCTTTCAATAGAAGAATTAGCTAGACTGCCTTTGCTGACTTCAAAATACAACTACAAATAACTGCAACAGTAATTTATTACATTCAATTTATGTATTCCAACTAAATGAAGCATTAGAATTAAGAGGCTGAATAAACCGAGCTGAAGACCGTTGTGAGTACATATCTATGGACAATAACCAGGCTTTCTTAGTTTTCTTTTCAACTGGTTTGTGTTACAAGATAAAGCAAAATAATTCTCACTAAGTTTTAAATTATGAATGATACAGTGAATTATTAATATGAAAGGTACATCAGTGTTTACTCTCAGATCCTACCACTCTTCTTCTCTGTTTAACTATTGCTTGGTAACACAGACAGCTTTATTGAAGGTAAGAAATAACAAGCCCTTTTTACACTGTAATTCAAAGTACAGAGCCTGCACACAGCCATCGAACCTGGGAGCCTCTTTGGCCTCCAGAGAGGATTGTACATGGTGACCAGCGCTAGAAGTAACAAAAGGTTTCATCCAGAGTCAGTGATTTAACACCACTGTCCAAGATCTTTACAAGTTCCAGTGAATCACATGGAAGGGAACATACAAATTAAGGGCCTAGTCTTGCAAACATCTGGCACCCGAGCTAAAATTACTCGTGTTTGACCCAAGTTTTCTAGTTCTCTGGAGGCAACGAGGTGGGCATCAGTGACATATTTACAATTCTCCACCTTCTCGTGCAGGTTTAAAGCTTTCAGCAATGGCTCCCAAGAAGACACCCCCCCCTCCGCAGTACCCACCTCCTGCTCTGCCTCAGGGAATAGCTTTCTCTTGTGTGTAAAACCAGTTTGTAGCATGCTTTGGATTACTGAGGATATTTTATTGTGATGGAAAAATTCCAACCAAGCAAACTGTAAGCTGCAAGAGTCTTGGGTGGGAGGGAATAGAAGAATTGGGAAAGAAAAGGAATTGGGTCTGGTTTAACCTTCACACTTCCGTTATCACTAGAAACCATCTCAAGACGAAGCATTTAATTTTGCCTGGTATGTAAGCTCTTTCTGATACTAAGCAGTTATTCAGAAGTAGGGAGGTTGAGAAATCATGGACCATGAAGAATCCAGCCTCTCTTCACTAAAGTTAATCAAAGCTGTGTCACTAAAGTTAATGTGAGTAGAACAAAATAAAACCTAGATATTTTATATTCCTCTATTATGCAAACTAATTGTGACATGCACTGCTCTGTTGCGTATTTCAACAACAGCAGGAAACCCAGGTAAGCTAACGCATTTTTCTTTTACAATTTACACTTCAAATTATATGATCACCCACAGCATGCTGCATTGCAAAATACTGCAGGCTGACAAAACATGAGATGAGGATTTCATTGCTCGTAACAAGCATTTCAGGACTGGCAAGAAAATGACTGGTAACGTTTTCGAACAAAAAATACTATCATTACGGTAAACAGTCATTGGGTTTTCTTCTTGGGCAAAGCCTTAAAACATCTCCAACACTCAGTAAAACATTTTTATAAATGTCGTTATGAACCACAGGCAATCTCACCTACTTCTGAAAAGTTTAGAGACACATTTAAGCATTTGTAATCAAACACGGAAATGAAATCACATTGTGGCATTTACGTTCTTGATTAAATGAGACTGCTCTTCACTATTAGTCAGTAGTAGAACTACATCATAACATGTTTTCAGACTATCTGTAAAGCTCTACCACCATGGCTCAGACTCTGCAGAGAGCACAGTCCACTCCTCCTTCAGTCTTCCATCCATAAGAAGCTCCAACCCACAAGGACAGTATCACTGCAAAAAGTGCCTTATATGTCCCAGCACCTCCTTCATTTCTCATAAGGCAGAGGGAAAAGAACAGCAGGAGGCTAAAAGGACTTAGTCACTTGTGCCCTTTTAAAGCTGAATTTGCTGGAAAGCCAGCTCCCTCTCCCCAAGATGGTATAGCTACGAGTATAACCTTTGTCAGATGGGCTTGGAATCTAGTCAAGATGTTCAAAGTAATGATGAACCTCTTCTCAACCGCTGGTGAAATATCCTCAGATTTAAACAAGCTAAGAGCTATCCAACTTAATTAAATGTACACACAACACATTTCCTTTGCGGAAGAGAGAAGTGCTGGGAATTCTTGACCAAATGCAACAGGACAACATGAATTTTGTCAGCAAGTGCTAGGCCAGCACAGCTACTTCCTCCGAAGTTGTTGAGAAATGCATCAGAACAGGCGAAAAGACTAGACTAAGGTGCCATAAATAGGCACCTAAACTGCTAACACCAGTCATAAGTAAAAATCAAAACTGAAGGCATTCATTTTCAACCTGAAACTCAGATGCAGGAGGTTGGACTAGAGACCAACTACGTCACCATTCAGCTAAAGCTCTCCAGGCTCTTCCTCCCTCTTCCCACAGGTATGGAAAAAAACCCCTGATTTTTATTATGAATGAGAGTTTGACAAATATTCTTGCCCCATTTTCTCCTTCCTGTTTTGTATCAGACAAAATATTCCCCCAATGTCCTTCATGTTCAGCTGATTTTCAGATAAATATCTAAATAAGGGCCATATCGTATGTTTACATTACATATTTGACAAGCATTGAAGTCATCTGCCTTTACACATTTCAGAGATAGAAAAACTGCCCGACTATATATCCTTCTTGAAAATAAAATGTACATATAAACATCAAACAGGCACAATATCGGCAGTTACAAAAAAGAAAAATAAACCAAAACTAAAAAAAACCCAAAAAACTTATAGAAGAATCAACATGTTATCAGATGATTTTTCAAGGATTTTCGTTTTACTTTCCACTGGTTTTAAGTTTTTGTAAATATTGGATCTCATAAAGACAACGACATGACTGAATATGAACATAATGCTCTGCTCTGTTCAGCTTTATGCAACACCGAAGAAATTCCTCTCTGCCAGGACGTAGAGACAAAAGAGGAATGTGATGAATGTGTAGTGCTTCCTTTAAGCCTAAGTTGATTGGAGATATTTTTTATAAATAATAAGTTTCTGAATGTCTCAAGAAATCTCACTCAGACACTTTGGTTGGCAAAGAAAAGGTCACTGACTGAAGATGGAAAGCAAAGCCCTAGACTACTACAGATTTGTTTTCTTAATGATGTAACAGGCATTGACCACAGAGTGACTTTTGCATCTGTGCTATTCACATTTGGAATCTTTTTATATTTCTTCCACAAAGCCAGTCTTGGTTCCTTTAACCTCATTACTGCTGTCCCCTGCTTCCTCACTAGATAGCAATTCGGAAAAAAAAGTCAGACAGCAGAAGTGATTTGTATGCACTGGGAATAGAGGCAAGTGCTTAAGACTTTTTTGTTTTAGAAGTGTTCTTTTCTTCCTGACAATGACACCTGCAGAACTAAATTTAGGTATTTATCTGTTTCTGGATATGCCAGAGTACCTCAGAAGGACTCACTCCATAGATTTCATAGTCCTGGCTGCTTAAAGTCAGAAAAGGAAGAAAAGAGCTCATTTATATAGCGAGACCCATTACAATAGTACACAGAATGTTCTTACATCACAGAATTAATCTATCATGAAAATAAACAAGAAGTTATAACTTTAAATGATTGGGGACAATTTCCTTTATCTCCAGCAGGGAAAAAAGACAACAGGATTTTTTCAAACAGCCTATTTTATTGAAATAAGGAAATAATGTTGAAACATTCTTATAAATGTCTAGATAATAATCAGTAATGCCTTCCAAATACCATCCATACATAGTTCTATCTTTAATGCTGGACTGCTCTTGAAAGCTGCTAAGAAAAAATATTTCTTTGTAACACATAAAGCTATACCCTGTCTATGCATTTCCCTCCATTTGGGAGAGCATCACAAATGCTAAAAATTGCTAAATTTTTAAAAAATTATTTTTAAATTTTAAAAGGACCTAAGTGCTATATTTTAGTTTTCTTCCAAAACCAACTTTCAAGGACCAGATCCTGTAAACTTTCTCACAAGTAATTCATCAGGATGCAAATAAATCCTTTCAATTCTGCAAGACAGACTCAATAAATACATATCACTCTAGTAATCAACGGCTACCCATTCAAACACCACACATTTTATTTTAGCTTACAACTTCAAAAAGAACTGATAGTAATCATCCCTTTCCCCTAGGAAGTCTATTTTCAGGAATGCAGCAAAGTCCTTTCCAGAAAATCTGGGTAAGTGTATTACATATTTACACTTTTAAAACAATTTTTTTTAGCTCTTAGAAGCAACAGTATTGAGGAAAGTCTTCTGTTGCAGAATACTTATGAGTGGTAATCCACCATTTCCAAACCAGAACACGTACTGTGTTGCATTACAAGTCATCTAAGGTTACTATGTCTGTTTTTTTCAGATTATGCATACATCTATAGAATGAAACAAAATGAAATTCTCTTTCTAGAAACAAAAAGAGTGCTACAGCCTGGCACAGCCATAAAACCCTGCAGCCAGTCTTTCAAAAAGTTATTTTACCTGTAGCACGGACGTTGATCAACACACAGAACCATTTACTGGAGAACTGTGCCTGCTGAAAATAGCCAGTTGTGTGCCTCATTTAGGAAACGGATTTGGTTTATTTTCAGTCAAATTCATTAAATGCTCACATTTTTGATTACCCATTTATGTACCCTGGTCTCAGGCTGAAAGTTTGCTGTTGTTTTAGTTATTAAACCTATTATCCTGGGTTAAGCAGAGACAGAGTTAACTTTCTTCATAATAGCTATCAAGAGGCTGTGCTTTGGATTTGTGCTCAGAAGAAAGCTGATAAAAAGTGATGTTTACGCGGCTGCCAAGGTCTTTCAGCTTCTCTGGCTGTCTGCAAACAGGAGAAGCTGGGAGGGAGCACAGCCCCAGCTACTAGCCCAGGATTTGATCTTAGGTTCATGATTGAGACCCAAAGTGGCCAATAATCCACTCCATAACATACACGTCATGCCCAGTATATAGATGAGGACCCTCCGGAAACTCGTCCCTTTTTGTTCCAGATCTCTTTTGCTCCAGGTCATCCTGCTCAAGGTGGTCCCTCTCCCAAGTCCTTCTTCTCCCCCCTTCAGTCAGCTCTCAGTCTGAGACGGTTATCTCCATTCAACAAGTGCAGTTTCGTGACTCTCCCTGCTCCGGGATCATTAGCCGGGAACGGGATGAGCCTTGGTCATTAAGTGGTGAGAATATCACTGTTTATCACTCATTTGTATATACTATTATTGTCAATATTATTGTAGCTTAGTTATTAAATTGTTCTTATCTCAACCCACGAGTCTCTTTTCCCTTTACACATTTCATTCTCTCCCTCATTCTCAGGAATGTGCGGCATGAGTAAATGGGTTGTGTGGGGTTGGCTCCCAGCCAAGGGTAAACCCATCACACCTCTATCATTAAAATACTGTAATTTGGGAATTCTGCACTTATCTATACCCAGAACAGCACTGAAAATCTGCTTCACTAACTCTAGCCCCCCAATTTCCACAAATGCCATCAATAGTACTATAAAACTTCAGCTCTGCAGTACCTTTCATAAAAGAACATCACACACAAAAAAACCCACCACCACCACCAAGCTCAAGAGCTGCATTCTTGCATCAGAAAGAAATTCTTGATACCTATTCAAGCTCTGCAAACAACCGACTATAAAGGACTCACGGCCACTCACAGGCACTGAGAAGGCCAGTTGGTACTTTACGGTCAGTTGTTTGTAGAACTGGGGTGGTGTTGGCGCAGTTGGTGCAGATATGAATTCTAGAGTTGGGGTTTTTTGGCAGGGAGGTGGTTCTAGATCACATTCTAGAGCATTTTGTGGTTCTAGATCACATTCTAGCTAGCTTAAAAGTTCGAGATCAGGTTCCAGATCATGTTCTAGCTCACGTTCTAGATAGCTTGAAAGTTCTAGGCCAGGTTCTAGATTAGTTTATTGTTCTAAATGGGTTTCCAGGCTAGCTTTGGGCTCCACTGGGTTCTGAGGGGGGAGGACCTAGTTCAGGCAGCTGTTTTGGCATCTCACGAGGATTTGGGGTACTTGCCGATGAAGAGAGCAGTCTCACTGGGCTTTTTCCCTTTCTTATTTTCATTTCTTTTTATGTCTTGCATGCTTTTTTTTTTTTCATTGGGGCTCTTTTGAACCTTCAAGGCCCATAGGATCATCCTATAAACTGCAGCTCTCACAAGTTTCTAGCACGCTGATAGTTTTATGTTTAGATGTAGTTTTCTGCTACAGAATCAGGACTTAATGACAATCCAGCTGGTGTGAGATTCAGCCGTTCAATAACACAAGTACAAGGAATTCAACTTGTATGAAGTAAAATACATTTTATCATTAACCTACTAAAGAAAATACATGGAAATCTGTGGAAGTAAACTCTTCAAATAAAATTGCATTAATGAGAATAGAAATAAAGCAAAAATAGAATCTGGATGACAGTTTCGGTAGGTGGATCCCTAATTAAACTGTTGTCTATGACACTGCTGGGAAAAAAAGAACCCAAATCTTTCTCCCCCACAAAGATGCATCTATTCATAAAACAGCTTCTTAGCCAATTTAGTTCCTGTCTATCCATTTCGTTTCCACATGGATTGAGAAATGAAGCAAACCCCATATCAGCAAAGCAGAAGCTTACCTTTAAGCAGGTGGGTATGCATTTTAAACTCCACGCTTGATTGGTTTACTTTAACAGAGCTCTAATTCACTTAAATCAATAGATTTACTGCAGACATCCTGAAGGCCGAGGGCAGAGATTAACCAAAATATATAGTTTATTTCTAAAGACCAAGCAGACCTAGCACATATTTTGCACATGCACAGAGCAAATGACAGAATGGAAATCCTAGGCAAATGCCCTCTGCTGGCAACCAAGGGAAAAGGGAGAGGCTGAAGCTTTCTTGGGCCTCCCCACCCAATTCTAACCTGCCTGTCATCAGGTTCTTATGTCTGATCTGTCCATCCCATTTCAAGCAAGCCTACAAGAGCCATACTCTTAATCTATTATGGCAGTTTCCTTTGAGAAGCTGTATACAAAACCATTTTTATACCGTTTTCAAAGTTTGCATGATTCCCAATCCAAACAACTCCAAGTTTTGAAAGTACCTTCACTCTCTGCTTCACAGTTAACAAAAAAAAAAAAGAAACAGAGCAGCACTGCTTTTACTGTTGAACAACTCACCCCTCCTCCTCTCCTAGCCTTCATCACTCTTAATATGGAATTTAAAACTCTTTATGAGGGATGGTATGCTACTGCTTTCCGAGCACTGCACATGGATGCAGCCTTTGAGAACAACATGACAAATAGTGAGTACATCCCAAATCCAAGTCTTAGTCAAAGACCCCAGCAGGACACAACTCCTGAATCTTTGCTTCTTAACCCTACCACTCTTACCTTCTCTCTTCTATTCTAATCCTCCAAACTTCGTCATGCTTGTGGACGCAAACTACTCCAAGGAGCAACATTTATTTCAGGAGGAAACTGCACTGGAACTTGCAGAAATGTCTGGAGATTCATCCACATGCTACATTCAGAGTTTTTTTAGAATTACCCTGTATTAACTACCAATACACCCTGTAAGTACACATTCATGGGATGTAGTCTGAATAAAATTAAATACAAGAATGTTAAAAGATATAAATATGCAAGCAGTACAAGCTTTTGTAGTTAAACTCATTTTTCTTCAGATTCCCACTCAAATTTCACTTTTATCATCAGGCATTCAGGACTAAAGAACTACTGATGAGAAGATCAGGGAACATAAATCTTTAACAGTGACATTCTTCACTGATTTGGTAAAATCAACTCATGCAAATTACAGGTCTTTGGAATAACCGCTTTTACAACTCTCACTTCTTGTCTGTCTTGGTCTTTTGGTACAAAGATTATGTTTTCCAGCATGCACAGAAATGAACCCCAGAATGGAGATCTCAACACCAGATAAATTATAAAAAATATGATAGTATAGGCAAAACTTTTCATTTTCTGTATAAACTGAAGTAGCATTTATTTCTTGACCACCTTTCAAAAGGAGATGTCTATGTTATCATATCTTCTGTAGTGAAAAAATTCTGGCAAAAGCACTACATTTTAATATGATCTAGAGTTAAATGTTTTCTTGACAAATCATTTTTAAAAGCTAAATTTTTGTCCAAATGTATTAGTTGCAGCGAAACTTCTTTGGAAAAGTGATTCCAGATAAAGGACAATTTTCACCATTCAAGCTAACCTGGAACAGTAGGCAGCTAGGAGAGACAGGTCTTCACCTGAGACAAAGACTTTGTATCAAATTTTTTCTGTTTCTGATTTGAAGCCAAGATGAAAACACATCAGCCACATTCCTGGCAAGCCCTTAACCACCAATTCATAGACATTGTCCAGAGGGACACATTCTTCTATGAGTGGTTGTTTTATTTTATTCTTGAAGTCTCATATTCATCCTGACACAGACAGGGAGAAATTTGAAATTCTTAAAAATTTTCCAAGACAGAATTTTTTTCCATCATCATCTGCTTCTAATTATATCAGATCCCTGTGATTAATATTATTATTTTGGAAGTCTATATTTTTATTTTAGAAGCATGGTTTACTGATACATACTATGATGTTAATTCTTTGTATAAATTAGAGTGTGCCCACTGCAATCACATTTAAGTAATTCAACATACTCTTAGCTTTTATTTCCCGTTTATTTGAAGTAGCTGAATGTTGTACTTATGCAGAAAATGGTAGGGCCCCATCATTCAATGACATATAGGCTTTAAATTATGATAAGCACTTCAATCTGGAATGCTGTAACATTGTCAGAAATTTACCCAAAGGTCTTCTCTCAGAGCACAACCATAGTTCAAGAGGTAGCAAAACTGATAAGCCTTCAGGGCATGGAAAGTTATCTGCATTCGAAAAGAAGATAAACTGTCAAACGCTGGCTGTTGCTATGCAAAGAAGTATAAGAAATAGTTTCATTCTGTAAATTAGCTTGACCAGGCTGTGCAGGACACTAACGGCAACGTCTGCATGCCTGTTTTGACAGCCCATATGGAATGTTTGTACTGTACGAACAGCTATAGGTCTGATGTTACAGTATGTACAAGTGCAGACTCAACAATTACCTCTGGCCAATGCTCCCAGCTAACCATATTAAGCATTCAAAGTTCTCAATTCTTGCGACCAGTCTTACAACAGTTTTGATTTTTCTCAACACATGGCATAGGGTTGGATAGGGGAGTTCTATCTTTTCTCAACACATGGATAGGGGAGTTCTATCTTTTTCTAAAAAAAAGTAAAAATCATAGCCCCTATCACTGCGGAGAAAAACACAGACATGCTCAAGAAACAAGGCAAAGTAGTACATATATTTTTCATCTTTTGCTTTTCAAGGTCTGATTCATGATTTATAACATGTAAGATTAGTCACATCTCAACTGTATCATAGGCTGGAGCTGTTTAAGGCTGAATGGGTTGCTGATGCAGCTTCAAAAAACTTCCACAAAACCTGCCGCCTTATCTGACAAATACCTTCTAAGTGTTTGCTTAATGCAGCTGACCTTTTTTTGGCCAGCTGGATGAATATAGATGCTGACATTATACAGTGTCCTTAGGATGTGCGAGTATAAGCTATCTTCTTTCATCACCACGAAGAATGAAAACAGCATCCATGCAACTTCAGCATCGGCAACTGATGTTTTCAGTAAAAACTGTGATGCCCATGTAACCGGCAGATTAAATGTAGCACTTCACAGTAGCCTGAAGCCCACTACTGGGAGCCCTGGGAAAGAAACCATTAGTTGTACCAAGTTTTCACACCCACTATTTACTCACTTGAGTAAAATGTATCCTGACAAATCTTAAAAACAGCGTGCTTTTTTTCCAGGAATGGAACCTTAAGCAGAGATGTTGGAAGGAAGTAGATTGGGAGGAAGATTAATGTCACTTAAAATTCCTCAAATTTTTGAACTTATTACTTCTTCCAGAGAGAAGCTGCAGTGGCTTTTGAGCTCCCCAGTGAAATTCAAGAGTTCAGTACAGGAAGGTCACCAGGAACACCTAATTAGTCTAAGTGAATACTAGTGCTTAATGCTCAAGTGCTGTTTCGACCAGTTCTGGGGATGAAGCTAAACTCCACAAGCACCTCATCTGGTATTGTGTTATTTCTTCTGATCAATCACACATTGAGAGAAGTGCGAAGGGAGGATTACCATAAGTGCAGAATAATCAAAGGATAAGACAACTTTACCCAAAACTCACCACCTGCAACTCACAGGCACTATTTGCCGTACTTTTGATGTTTTATCTGCTAGAAAACCTATCTTTAACTGAACTGTGGGTATTCGACACTATCTTGAAATCCTTGGAGGTATGTTAAATGTCTTTGCTCCTCACGAAGTTCTTCTGCCTGGGCTCTTTATTTTCTCAGAGTATAAAACTATTTTTCCTTTCATATTTCCATTTCCTTTCACATGTGTTGTTGGGTCCTGTGTGTGCTTCCCCTTCAGACATCACAGGATGAACATGGAAATCAGGTTTTTACATTGAGATTTCAATTAATGTTAAGGACTAAGACACCCCCGACACTAACAAGGCATTAGCTATACTGTCAGACCTAGGACCTGTGTTAGGAAGTAAGTACTTCAGAGCTGTATTTTGTTACCTAAAGGATGATGTTTAAATACAGGAAGAATTCTAAGAATTGCAACAGAAACCTTAATGTTCTGTCTTGCAGCCAAGACTGATCAGTAGTCTTCCATGTCTGCCTTTCCTAGAAGGAGAAAGACAAATAAAAAGGTGACACTGCCCACAGAAATCTACCTACTAATGACAGAAATTGGAGCAGCTCTAATTTCACACTTTGGAAAAAGAAGTACTTAAAGAATATGGTATACAGAAGTCTGTTTAACCTTTTAAGTACAAATGTTATACGATTAATTTAGTTTTAATTAGTATCTGACTTGCAGGATTACAGCAGCAGAGCAGTATCAATGGAGATTTCTGCAATGAGATTAGCCTACTAGGGGACCACTGAATTGAATATGCACATACTTAACATGCATTTTAATGTGCAATTTACTGCATTACCAGCAAACTATGAGATTAACAAGAACTTTTCAACACTAACAAATTCTGAGTACATCCAGGAAAAACTGAAGTGCTGGTTATATACAGACCTCAAACCCCCAAAAGAAACTCTGCTAAGTTTTAAATTCTAGCAATGTAGATAATTTCAAATGTTTCCAGGTATTTATTTCAAAAGAAAAATAACAAAACAACCACCTATTTGCTTGGGCTTTTTACTAATCTCATATATATATATATATGTGTGTGTGTGTATGCATATATATAACTGCATGGCAAACTATAAGCAGAAATGAGGAAGAATCTCCCCAGAAGCAAAAATATTTACTTTCTGAGAAAGGAATCATTCCAATTTTAGCCACAAAAAAAAAAACTCTTAAAAGTTTACTTTTAAAATTATTCTATGTTACTAAAAAACCCAAGAAATTATAACTGTTCCCTTGATGAAGCTGGTGATTACCTTCTAAACATTTTGCATTCCACACAGATTAGCAATTAAAATCTCCTTGCTCGGGACAGACAGGCTAACATGGTAGAGAGAGACAATACTTTAGCCTGCCATAAATTAGCAAAATCTAATTAGCAAATAGTATCCAAAAAATGCTCTAAAATGTACCACACTGTTTAAAATTCAGAAATGTTTAAAATTCACATTCTGAAAGGAGTTGTGCAAGCAAAAACATCACCAGGGAGTTCATTAGGATGCAAGCGTGGTCAGAGAGAACTCCATTTAGATCCGACTATGTATTATCAAAAGGGATTTGTGGATGGTTTCTGGGGATGTAATGGTACTGTCCACCAGAAGACTACATAACATCAACTTAGTCTGAAAGCTCTCCTGGAACACACACACAACACACACAAATAGAGTTTTGATGATTTAAACTCTGGAATAAAATATTAAGCTCTCAATTCAAAAGAAGTGTAGACTTATAAATACACAGGATGAAAATACTGATTCGCTGGAACCCAACTGCTTTTCTAGAACTTTTTTTTTTTTCCCCCCTGTAAAAAACCATACATTCAGTGATAGTAATGGGAAAATTTTTTCCAGTCCAGGTAAGGATTTCTACTCAAAATTATTCAAAAGGAATGAGACTCAAATGTCCTACAGCCAGAACCGACAATGGCCCAAAAGTTAGGGAGGACATGAAGGATGAGAAACACCCAGACATAAATCCCTGCTCTACCCATTCAGAAGGATTACCTCATTTGTCTTCCATTAAGAGAGAAGTTGTATTTTAATTCTGCAACAAAAATGTTCTCCTGGCGTATTGACAGCAAAAGGAAGGTGGAGGGTGGTGACTCAGAGTATCCGACTTCAAGTCCTGTCTTTGTCCCTGGGCAGGTAAGTGACCCGGAGCAAGCCACGGTACTGGATGTCCCCCTTTACCCATGTAGGAGTTGGGGCTGGTGTAGCTGAGCTACCTTCCCTAGGCAGTTGAAGATAAATGTTCATACCAGCACTGACTGTGTTCAGCACTACTGAAGTATTAAACATAATCTGAAGTCCCTTCAAGTTGATTAAGAACTGTAGAACATTTTTGATCAACTGAGTGCTCGCACAAACTTACTATATGGCAAATCTGACACCAATCCAAACTGTCCTTAAATGATCCAGGACACTAGGACAACACAGCCCAAGAATCTTTTTAAGCTGCTTTCTGACTGTATTCCCACAGAAAGCAATATCACTTGTGGAGAAAGTCATAATGTATAATTTTATGCAATCACAGCTTATAAAAGTTAATTAAAAGAGCTCCTTCTATCTCTGGCGCAATACATACCTTTTAATAAACAACATTCTAATTGAGTGCAATTGTCCACCACAAACCCATTCCATGTACCCAGAGGCTATTATATTAATACTTGAAATACAGAAACAAGTGCAACTACAATATAAATTAAGCTTTAGGATGAAAATGCTTTGATAGATGAGCACTGCTACAAAACAGCAGCAAGCATTCACGTTGTTTCTTTTAGAAGCTCACTGTAAGTGCAGACGAGCTACTCGCATTTAGAATTTCTACAGTGCTCACTGACACAGCATTTAAGTTCTCACACATTAAATAAAAACATCATATGCATCAAGGATGGGTTGGAGGCCATTTTATAAACATTAAATCGTTTCCTGCTTTTTTTTTTCCTCTCCATTCTAAATGGCAAACATCTCATCAGTTATAACAATACCAGAGCAGCACTAGGAGATACAGGCTCTTTGAGAACCAATATAAAGACCACACTCGAACACCACCCACTGTCCCCAAAGCAGAACTGTTTCGTATTTATTTAACTATTGATCAGATATTATTTACATACAGCAGAATCTCCACCTCAGCATTTTTCAGCCTTTTTGAATGAAAACAGGCAATCTCTATCGATACGTAGAATGGCATCAAGCCAACTTGAGTTTTTCCACTCCAGGGAGCATTACATGCCTTCATCTCCAGCACAACCACCTCAGCATGCACAATTAAAGCTGCAGCTCTGTGGAGGAGGCGGTATAAAGAATATTAATCATATGTATATGTATATGTATCCTCCTTATATGACATACAGCATAAACAGCATACAGGCCTGTTGAAGACAGATTACTAGATTTTTTTTTTTTTCTTTAAGTGAGGAGAGCATCTTACTGATGTTTGAGTTTGTGAAGAAACTTCACATAAACAACACAACTGTTCAAAATTATGGTTACAAAAGACAGAAAAAAGAGCTGTGCACCCTTCTGCTTTCAAATAAAATGGCTTGGAGCTGTATTTACACCTTTCCACCAGAAAATGAGTGAGGCATCGTACACAACAATCAGAACAAATGTGACATATATCGAGACCTTATCTCCACCATAACTAACCAGAGGGTAGCTCAACAGCACAGATTTAGAAACCAGAGACAGTCTATAGAATTTTGCGTACTGCTTCACAAGAGTAAAATGGAAAAAAACCAACACATAACAAACCAACAACACAACCTGTCTCATATTACAGGGCTCCAAGTTCATTAGGATGATGCTGTTGTGACTGGCACCATTTTCTTACCCCAGCCTTAGTCAAGAAAGTCTAGAAATAAAACAGCTTTTTAAAAAAACAGCCACACAATGCTTTCCAATTTAATATGTTGTAGGCCCCTAACTTCAATAACTGCAATCATTTGCAAGAATGTTCATGTCAAGAGCAATTTAAAGCATCCACAACTGATGAAGAATCTTCTCATGGAGGCCTATAGAACATGATACATCACGATGCCAAGTTACGCTGCAACTAAACTAAGAAATTTTATGCATTAAGGTGATGTGCTTTGAAAAAAATCCAGGAAATCTACATGACAATACCTGATCTGCAGAATTACAAGTCGAATGCTTCATGTTCTCCCAGCCTCCCTTCAAAACATTCACACATTCAATGAAACACAGTTTTATATTCTGCTGCTTTCACCTTTGCAGCATTACATATTTTGAGCAAATGGGCATTCCATCTCTTTCCCAGAGGCTACTGAGACTGTGAACAGGAAGAAACGAGGAATTGCAGCCAATCTAATTACAGAATATTGAAAAGGTCAAAGAAGTGTACCAAGCCAACGTAATTTGCAAAATGAAAGTTCTGAAGAGCCTTTTGATGGCAGGAGGAAGAAACAGAAATAAAGCATGCATTCAGTATTGACCCAATTGCCCCAGGGAGAGAGGGAAACCCACCAAATGTACGTATCAGGAACTAGAAAACGGAAACCCATTTCAATTTTGCAGGCAAAGAGCGGTTTCAAAATGCCAAGCAACAAAATCTATCTACAAGTGATTTTGCATTAATATCCCAGTACATTTAAGTCAAAATTTAATTGCACTAAAATAATTGTACCACAGTTAATAGCAAATAGCTGTGGTGAAGCCACTGGAATGCCATCAATGACATTCAATACATCTGGAATGACAACAATACATCTGGCCAGAGTCGTTCCCACAGGGCCTTACACACGCTCTGGAAAACAGACACCAGCCATGCACAGATATTGCATTCATAAACCTGCAACCGCTAGGAAAGCTGGGCATTTAGCAAACTACACAGCAGAGTTATTCTATCAAGGACACTGAAACCATAACAAAAAAGCCATAAAAAGCATGCCATCAAATCTGGAGACAGAGACCATCACACAACACATTTTTCAGCGCATAGCCAGGATAGCTCATTCACCCAGCCTCCTCCACTGCTCTAACACCAGGTAGGTTCCTTCTGCACGTGAGCAGACACCTGGCATCGGGGTCTACACCATCCTCATGAGACCCCCACAGAGAAACAGATGGAGATGAGCCCTGGGTTTGGAGCAAGTGGCAAGCCTTGATCTCACCTCATCAGCCTTCTCTGCTGCTAGCACGCGTTGTCAAGAGACCACCCTTTTGTCATCAACTAGCTCACCACACTTGGAATCACAAGTAAGCATCAAACAAGCAGCAGAAAATCACTTCAGTTAAGATTTCTCTTTAGCCTCCTCTAGCATAGTCCTGCCCCCATAACTTTTTACTGTGTTACCAGGTTTCCCCGCCCCCAAAACAGCTTCATGCCTAATAATTTCTTATTTGCTTCCAATGTGGCTTCACATTTTTTCCCTACTTTTCTTAATTTCTCCTTTTAATGTTTTTGCACTGGACTTCATCCAGTCTGCTGATTCCTATAGAATCAGCCTTGAGGACAGTGATGTTTTCCTCTTGAAACTTTCTATGTTTCTTGGGTAAGGCAAGCAACCATGGCTATCCATTTAATTATTGTCAGGCCTATGGTAAATCCCAAGAATATACAGCTGCAGCTGACATTCTGAACTAAAGTAGCAGCTCTTGTGATGTTTGGAGAATGATAAATAAGAACAAGAGTGATCTAATGAGACCTAGTAGCTAAAGAGGCAATCGAAAGGAGTACAAAAGTCTCTAAATATTCCAGATTCTTCTGGGTAAAAAAAAAAAAGAGTGATTATTGGCACCACTAGTGCAAAGCTTGTTGCAACAAGAGACCAAAAGTGAATCTACAACCAGACAAAATAAAATATACTTGTGATTACTGGGCCTTCCTTATTGACGTTTCTTTCTTCCATCTAAACTGAAACTCTTAGAGCTTTCCTTAGTCCAACTTAACAGTGACTTCAAGCTAAAGTTAACTTTCTGGTGTCCTGACCTTTTGTTTTTCTGAAAAATCTCCCTGAAGTTGGTCGAAAATGGGTTTTAATGCAGGGCAACAAAAATGTGGGGCAAGGGGATATTATAATTCCTGACAGGTTCCCTCAGACCTTACATTACTTCTTGAGTAAGAATTTCAGATGCTGCTTTGCAGTTTAACAGCCTCTCTTGGCCTTACTTTTGCCTATGAAACACGGCTGTCGGAGCTCAGCGACTCCTCAAAGTAATGTAAATGACTTTCATTTCCACACTGAGCCTCCGCATTTGTTGCATGTTTAATCAGAGCTATTGTACCCATTCGCAAACGGCTCCAGTGTATAATTTATGAAGAAATATGAAAAATGGTCTCGAGAAATTTACATTTATATCTTGGGACCAATGCAACTGCTGCTGGTCTCTTTTTTTTTTCCCAGTAATATATACAATTTAAAAGAAAATCAGATGGAAGAAGAATAATGAAAAGAATCTTAAACACTGAGGAAATAAGTAACACTGAAGTAGCAGAAATCTCCAATTGTAAAGCATTAACAACAGCAAAGAAAAATCTTCAATTACCCCAAAACCCCTAGGTTTTTGGAGTACAATGACACTTCATATCGTTCGCTATATTATGCAACACAAGGAACAAAAAGCCCTGTTCTTCAGAACTGAAGCTCCCTCCTTACACAAATCTGATGCCAGAACTTATTGCTTAAGGTAATGCTTTGGGGATGGGGACAACTTGTCCTTGCTCTCTCTGACAAGGACAGTCCCACCCTAAACACATTAAATGCTCTATCAGAACCACAGTAGCCAGCATCAGTTCCCAACATGCTGCCCACAAAGATTAACCAGCACTAAGTTAATGAAGAGGAAGAAATATTTTTGGATCTCCTCTCCCAAGCGTTTTATTATCATGTCATAGAGCTAATTACTGATGTACTTTAAGAGCTCTCTATTATAAGGAACCACGGAGAAACTCTTTATTTGTCACGTATGTAAGGAAACAGTAGGATAATCACGCCAGTGAAACTGCTTCCAAATAAATTATTTTGAAAGAAAAACTGGACTACAATAATAAAAAAGTATGAGGAAGAATGAAGCTTCACAAATTAATATCAATCTATAAAATGATGGTATACAATTATGTTGCACATACATTTGTATAGTGTAATTTCAACTAGTTAAAATAAAGAAATAAAAGCTATGAAAGGAGAAGACAGGAGGAAAAAACAAGCAAGGAAAATAAAAGAAAAAAGTCCCTATTTTCTTTCAAACAGAAGGGGACTGTTCTAGAAAGGCTCTAGAAAGGGCCAGACCAACCTGAAAAGATTTGGGGCTGGCAGACAAAGCCTTGAGAAATGACAAGATGTGATTTTACTGGCTAAGCTAGTGCTAAAGAAGGAAAAAGGGGAAGAAGAGACATGCCTGGGGTAACGCAGGCTGTGCTGCTCTTGCAGGACTGGAAGAGCAGTGCAGTTTTGAGGAAGGCAGGAGTAACGAGCCCTGGTACAGCAGATGTGCCAGCAGTGCCAGGTGCTGGGTTATGCATAACGCTACCAGCATTTTGTAAAACCCCACAGAGGATGGCACATTTTAAGAAGTGTTCAGGCGATACCAGGCCATAAATTGCTAAATTTCTATTAAATAAAGAGATGCGAACTTCAAGGTGATATGTACTTCATTTTCTTCCCTTTTGTTCCTAGGAGCATGATGGCTATTTAACAGAGCAGGTACTATTTAAACCTGAGCATCGCAAGTCAGCAAAGGGAACGTTCAAGATTCTGGCAGCTACAGGTGAAATGCATAATAAAGACCTTCTAGTGTCCAAGGGAAAATATTGCTGGCTCCTACACCTCACCTTAGTGAGCAAGTGTCATTGTCCAGTATGAGTGTGACAGGTTTAATTCACAGAAAATTAAACTGAAAACGCTACAGACAAAAATGTCAGATCTCACTCTGAGTATATCCAGACAACTGAGGATGAGCCCAAATTATTTGTACTACAGTCAGTGCTGGTTTGCTGTTATTTGCAACAGAAGGAATTCTTTAGTAAACACTAATATCAGGATCAATCCATGCCACATATAATGAAAATTTCAGTGAAAACACCCAGATTGCAAGTTATCACTGACTGCAGCCCTCACCTCTGCAATTTGTCAATTTGCAAAATATTTCTCATTCAGATCCCAGCAGTCATAATGAAAAGACTCATCCATCTTTATTACTTCAAAAGGAAAATATTACCATCTAAAGTGTCACTTAATTTTCAACACCAACTACGTATTTTCTGGTGAACGATTTGCATGAAAACCATATCCACAGCACACAGAAAAGATGATTAATGTCCCATTAAATGTAAGAGTTTCATCCTAACAAATATTTTGTCATCACCAGTCACTATGATTTATTGTGATCTAGAAAGCTCACGTGCCCTCTCCAAAAATAAATAAATAAAATAAACCCAAAACAAAACAAAAAAAAGAAAAAGATACTATCTTTACAAAATGAATTCTGGGCAAATTCCGTTTTTGACCATTTTCAAAACAGATGAAAATAGCATTATGAAATGTCACAAATCATGCCTTCTCAATAGAAATCCTGGTCTGTTGTGGGCTCTGATACAGCCCATGTGAAACGGCTTACAATTATGGTTCCCATTTATCTTTACATTGTTGTTCAGTGCAGTTGTAAAGGAGTATTCTCCTGAATTCTCCTACAATTATAGATCCAGGAGCAGACCCTCAGGAGGTGCAAGCCAGCACAGCTCTGTTAGCCAGCTCTTTCCCTCCCACAGAATTTCCCCGGGCAACATTAAGGACGCCGTATTATAAGCAAGTTCCCACATGACCGCTGCTGCCCGACAACATGCAAGAACCTTACAGTGTTGGGCTCAAGTCACCCAGTCTCTCCCAAAGACAACAGCGCGTCAGCACCTAAAAAGGGGAACCCATGCAGTCAGGGATCCCAGGAAAAAAAAAAAAAAAAGCAACAATAACAACATCCCCTGCTATGCAAATGTTGTGATATACACCCTAACATCCTGCCACTCGCCCCTCTGCCCCTCATTTCCCAAGCAATGTTTAAGAATGGTCCCTGCCTCAAGCTAACCCACGAGGAACATTTGAGTGCAGCTCCCTGTTCAGTTCAGTAACACGGACACAGGCCACTACACACCAGATGGGTGCAGGGCCAGGAATGCTCCTGTGCACCTTCAGATACACATACAGGTTCTCTACGCTGGCAGTTAGTCACTGTGTATTTCAGGTTTTCCATTTGCAAGAAAAGGAGATAGAATTTTTTTTCTACTTTATTAAAATAGTTTTGAGATCCTTAAGTGAAAATTGCTGTATAATTGTAAAGTGCTATTAATAAAGAAAACTGCAACATCGTTTCTGTACTTCACCAACAAATTTTGATTTGTAAAGTGACAGCTGACTATTGAATTATTGATTCAGATTCACCAGCTGATAAACCAGCAGAAATCTCTTCCAAACTCAATGAGAATGCACGGATCAGTGAAAATTAGGTCTAATTTTACTGTCTCTCAGATTTATTTAAAAATGCAGCAAAAATAAGAGAGATAACAGTTACTAAATGGTATTTCAAAACCAAGCAGAAAAGAAAGCACAAATTTCAGTAGTCAGTCTCAGCACAATGAAAGTATATAATTTTTCTTTACAGAAAAACAAAGATTACGTTCAATGGTCATATTTTTAAATAAGAAATCTACTATACAGTGCCTATGAACTGTTCAAGGTAATGCAGCACATGCAATATCATAAGAAAATGCAACCCTTCTGAAAACATTATTTCTTGGCCTTAAAAATGCACTCTCTGCAAGAATATTAATTTTATAAACAAAACTTTCCATAAATAAGTCTTTTACATTATCTGTCAAGAAGGGCAGGAAGAGACTAAAGGGCCAAGACTATATAAAAGAATAATTACGGTTAAGAACAGACTAAATGCTTCCCATATGGCAAATGATACCAAAAGCTACTCCCATTAAAAGGGAAGCCAGCAATACCAAGTACACCGTATTTCTTTACTGCAGCACTTTTAAAAAGAAATGCAAACTTCTTAAAGGAGGCTGTGACACATGTTCACCTACTGAACAGCTGTGGTGGCTCCGAGCACTGCCAGCCTCCCTCTGCCATCTGCTGCTGCCAGCTCTCCGCCAGCGCTTCCCAGCCCACAGCCCACTCCGGGAGGGACACACCAATGCCCTCTGCTCACCCGGGGCAAAGTCAGGGACCAGCCACCCCTTCACAGGTGATGGGTTGAAGCCAACACACTCCAGCTTCCCTGGGAGCAAGGAGTGGGCACTCGCTCTTTCCCCCATTGCCCGTTCCGATCTTGGGAACTTGTGGCAGAGGTGGCATAGGAAGCTGGGGAAGCAGGAGCTGGACTAACACATTAAGCCATCATCGGAAGACTGATGAGGCTGTGTCTAAATTTTCACTTTTTAGCTATGCCATCTTAACTACAGTAATCTCGAATTTCCTCTCCAATGGCCGGTTCTTACAAAGTCCAATAGCTGCTGTTTTGTTAAAGGATTTTATCAGAATAGCCCAAGACACCGACAATCTGGAGGCACAGGTTTGAAGAACTAGCATGAAAGGAAAAAGAAGCAACTCTGCTCCTAATTTTTGAAGCTTTTAGATGTTTCTGCAAACATCCTGAAATGTAGAATTAACATTCCACCTTACTAAGCAGTATTTACACAAATGGAGTTAAAATAAACATTTACTTAGTTACGATTCCCAGGAAAAGATCTTCTGCAGTGAGTGTCTCTAGGAATTAAGACCAAAAATATGAAAGCTGTCATCAGGATAACTAGGGCCAGACTAAAAACCTCTTTCCTCCCAGCTGCCGTGGTGGCTATTCAGGGAAGCCCATCCCTTTGGCATCAGCAGACGTAACCACGAGTGCCAGCTCAGTTCTGCGTGAGGCAGTTGGTATTCAAGTTAACGGACACGTACACAGTGGCAGAACACCTTCACTTTCCCAGGTTATTACAATTCCCTTATTTTGAATCAAGATTTTCTCATAATACCATTTTTAAATACAAAAATAGGCAGGTGCGACCACAGACTATTCACACAGCCTGCAAATCAACCACTGGCCGGGTCTTTGTGTCACTTTCTGTTTTCTCTTCCCAGAAGAGGCTGACCCAGCCATCCACTTCGCTACTTCTGCTGGTAGAGCTCCACAAAAGTCAGTAGAGGGATGGCAAGTCAAGTCAGCTGAGGAACCAGTCACAGGTTCTTACTGAAATTTTTAAGAAAACAAGTAAAAGTCTTTAAAGAAGACAGTAAGACAAAGTCAACACAGCTGAAGTGTCCCCATTCATCAATCTATTTAAATACAGCCAGAAGGTTATTTTAACTTGGGGTACAAGAAGAAAAAAGACTCTGTCTCACTAGCAAAGACCAGGGTGGTGAGTAGAGGAAGGTGCTGTGCTGTCACTATACAGCTGCAGGTCTGCTGCAGCCTTGCTGTCAGCAGTGCAGCTTCACAGGCAAACATTGCAGCACTTTCCTTCTCCGAGATTTTTAAGCTGTGGTGCAAAGCAGGTGCTATGAAATCATTCATTAACTCAGAACTTGTCATCAAAGAAAAGGTATCTCAAAAGCCGAGGCTAAGGCTAACGACACTGAAGGCACAGAAGACAGCAATAAGCAACGCTATAAAAGATGCTGTGGTGCAAAAGGGTCTTTTCCAAGCAGCTGGGGGTGTGTGCTGTCTGACTTTATTTTCACTTCAACACTGGTGTATTCACCTATGACATTGGTAATGCTGTAAACTAATAGCCCCCCGGTCCCAAATTCTCAGAGTATACACACCTTGCTGCTGCTTAAGCTGGCGATAAACTAGTTTGTGGTTGTAGGTCCTATTACAAGGGACAGTTCTTACTAGGATCATGAGATCCTGTATTGGAAATGGATTTCGCTGACTGTGTATTGCAAAGCCCTAGTGATATTTCTAACCCCAGCATTTGCACGTTGGCTTGAGTACAAAATCTGTGTGGGATTTTTTTTGTTTGTTATGGCCAGAGACTGGGGGAGGCAGACAGCCCTGCTTTCCCATGCTCTGGTACAGGTAAAGTAGACAAGGGGGGGAGGTTTTAGAAGTAGATTCACTTTTTCCCCTGCTTTGTCTCTGCTAAACAGACAATAAGTAGTGCCCAAAGATCCATGCAACCATGACTGTAGGTCTTCAGTCAAAGAGCCCATTTCTAATTAACTTAAAACCCTATTGCCACTGTAGGTTTTGTTTTCTGACCCAGGCTTTTCAGGCAGCAGAGGTCCCATGGATGTTATGTGCCTTATTTTTATTTGCAGTAGATCTTAACTCTAAATGCATTACATAACCTATGCTCAAAGTGATTCACCTTCACTACAGTCTTCCTGGCTTCCTTCACTCCCAAAAGCAGTTATTTTCCTGACATGATGTTAAATTTTCTTTTACCTGAAGAAATTATCTTGTCTATTGTAGTGTCTAATTCCACCAACAAATGTACAAAATGACCGAGGTGAGAAGATCTGTAAAGCTAGTTATTTAGTGACTTCAAATGAATTTAAACCTGTGAAAGTGGGTTAGGTCAGAGTACCTCAAATGTTTAGTTACTGATCCATGTATGAGCTGTACCAGCCCCAAAAACATTTCTGGACAGAGTGTACTACAGAGTAAGAAACATGCACTTTCTATTACAGGATGGTGTTTTTCATTCCAGCCTGGCCAGTTATGATAAAATACAGAAACACCCTAAAAATTCTCTTCTTATAAAGAAACAAAATAGTATTTTAAACTCTGTTCTTCAGAAAGCACTTCTCTGTCAAGAGAAACTATTACATTATTGTGGAAGTGCCAAATTAAGAAACCAGTTCAGGCACAATCAATGACTTGGCCACCATGCCACAGCTTCCCCAGCTGTAAAACAGTTTTCTCTAGATCCTTTTTATCACTCGTGTTTCTCTTGGCTTTTTAAATTTTTACTGAGTCTGCACTGCAGCTACAGCAGAAAAGCTCTGATCTGTGCTGCACCTCCAAGCACTGTTCTATCACATGTAAGATCATTCTGAAACAACTCTCCGGTAATTAAAGCATCTCTGTGAAGCACCTGTAAACCTTACAACCAGGCAGGCATTTTAGTTCACTGGTGCTACAGTTGTGTTTACAGCTATTATTTATATTCTATTTCATTTAAGGTCACAAGGCTGATACACGCTTCCAATGGAAAGATCACCCTTATTCCACACAACATCATACTACGGTAGATACACAGATCTTGAAAGATCACTTTATATGCTAAGAAAATACATCCTGGCACAGTAAGCAAGGCTCAAGTACCACGTAACTAACACTAGCTCACAAAGGTCAGTTGTAAGAAAGATACAATAAAGTGATATAACAGGCAAATTACTGTATCTCTGGAGATTTTCTCCTGAACAGAATTACAGCCATGCTACTAGTGATAACTGCATACTAAAAAGATTATTTCCATATTCAAAGTTGATTGAAAGATACTTTTTTTTTTAAGAACACTAAATTGTTGTGTAATCCAGACCATTTCTAAGCCACTCTAAAGGAACCAAGGGTTGCAAGTAAATTGGTTATATTTCTGCTAAGACTATATTAAATAAGGCCACGTTCCTTTGTGACTGGCAATATATCTTTCAGGAGGCTCTGTTCTGCTTTCTAGGCAGTGAGCCGAGGAAGGTCAGAGCCCGTAAGAGGGTCCACTCCAGAAGAATGTAACCCCAATCGGTTACCCAGCAGCCCTTCCACGGCACATATTGGAGTCACCCGATAAGTGAAGAGCTCATACAAAAAATCTTTGCTTTTCTATTGAACAACATGCACTTCTGGTTTCTCCTTCAGTACCCACAGCTGTGCAGCAAACGCAGGGCACTTCATTTATCAGAAGACAACAGCGCTGACAGAGGTGGTACAATCAGGCAGCCTCTTCCATCTGTTAAATCTATGCCTCTCTGTTCCTTCTTAACTTTCTTCTTCCTTCTGCAGGGTGGAGGAGCACAAGTAGTTTTATGCTAAATATTTTTTCCATGTATACAATTTTTGCTTTATTCTTCTCCAACTGACAAGCCAAATTCCCCATGTCAGACCAGCACAGTCATTTATGCCACTCATTGTTTGCTCACAAAAGTATCTATTGAGAATATAATACGGTATTGTCAGAGCAGAATGACAGTTGATGATAATGCAAGTTCCTCTGTATTCTGGTTGCCAATATTACACTCTAACACTTACTGAGGTTTAATGCCCAAAGGAAAAAGAGAAGAAGACTGTTACTTCAGACTGCAGCTAGATCCAGTTTACGAAAAGCATAGCTCAATGACAAGAAATTAAATAAACTCAAAAAAAACCCAAAGTTTGGAAGAAATTCTGAAACAAAGATATGTATGATATATCCTGAAGATCAATGACTGAAAGTCTCAATATGTACAAGCATCTTTCAAACAATCTGGTTTATGATTTTACTGACACTGGTTCACAAAGAGAAAAACAAATCAGCTCTTGGTACCACTTCACAACTTTAATTCAGTCTACTAATGTAGCTCAAATTTGTGGCTGGTGCCACCATAAGGTAATAAAGAACAAGATTTATCTTTCAACAAACAATGGATTCAGATCAGATTATGGTCCCTTCTCAGAATGGTAGGATTCTTTTGTGTGGGACTAGAACCTTCCTCAGCTCTTGAATTTACTGCCAGTTGTTTTGTAAGGAAAAAAAAAAAAAAAAAGAAAAGCACAGTAAGTAAAACCAAACTAAGACAGTCTGTCTCTGCAGTAGCCCAGCTGTCCCACAAGTTCTGCTCAAAGCTTTCTCTCCCTTTCTGTTCTTCACAGCCTGCACTTACTCCTCTGGCAACCACAACATAACCCAGTTCTCTTACAAACCGAAAACATTTGAAGGGAACAAAATTGGGAAGAGAGTAACAAGCATATGGCCAGACTGTATACAGTTTTAAAAACAAACAAGAAGTGTCAACAGTTTCTCTTCCCATTTTCCTTTCCACTCTCTGGTTATAGCCTTTCCTTTCGACTATCAGTGCCCAAATAATGGGTAAGGTCAGATTTTGGAGGGACGAACCTCAGAAAACCAAACCATAAGAACTTCTTCCTGGATACTAATTCTGTTCAATCCTTCAGTAGCAGACAGAAGTGATGTGTTTGAGAGAGATTATGCACTCGAGAACAAGGGATTTCAGGAATCCTTACAATGAACCACAGACCAAGAAATGTTGGGATCTGGAACAGCACTCATAAAATCTGATATAAAAAAAATTAAGAATAATTAAGATATTAAGAACATTATCATCACATCATTTCTGTATGCTCTAAAACCAAAGTATTTAGAAGGGGATCCATCTCCTGGTAAGGAAAAAACCCCCACATATAATTAATTTAGCTTTCCTGGGCCACATTCAGTAGTGTGTTTCCTTATTCTTTTTTTTTTCCATATGACATTTCCATCCTTATCTCCTTATTGACACGACAAAGAGCAAGAATTATGAAATATAAGTCAAAGGTGAAGTTTAAAGCATACAAAATCTTCTCTCTCTCTTTGTTTTCTGAGGAAGGCTACTCAGGCAAGCTAGTCACTGATGCAAAACTATTAAGGCAGGTGAAGAGCACGGCTATAATGGAAATTTTCTAGTTGTTTTGCACACTAGGGGGAAAAAAGCTTACTCCTAGGAAAATTCTTCAGAGGCCACCCTGCTTTACTGCAATTTTATGCTTGCATTGCTTACTATCAGAAGAGATTCAACACCCACAGGATTAGTTCCCCTTCTCCATTAGCCCATCTTTAAAGATTTGGACGACAAATAAGCAATAAACTGTGGCATACTGCAAACAGGCACCTCTGTCTCCTCGGTTCATTTTGGTCTTCTCCATTTCAGCTTCTGACAATGCAGTTACTGCTGCAGGCACCGAAAGCTAACAACAGCATCTGGGCTGCAGCTAAAGTGGACCCTGTGGTTTCCCTCCTTCAGTGTATTGCATGCCACAGGTGTGACTACAATGGGAAAATACGGAGACCCAATTTAGTGGAGGGTATTATAAAAAAGTTAACTTTTGTTAGCAGCTGTAAATCAGGAGATACTTTCTGAATACAAATTTATGGAATCTCGCTGATGGACAGAATGGGGTTAATTTTTCTCCTGTAGAAAAAAAAAAACGGAAGCAGGGAAGACAAATCTTAGATCTAACCTGGAAAAATCATTTGTTCATCAGCACATTTTGATCACCAGGAATACCACAAGACTGCAGCCACCCCTCCCTCAAGTGAGACTTGTCAGAGCAGTACAATAACTATGGGTATCCACTTAAGTTGGGTGTCCATCTCTAAATAAAGAAGTATAGACTAATAAATCTTATCCTGTGCAACACTCAAATATGCACACAGAATTTCTTTGTTGAAAATGAAATCATACAAATTACATTTACGGTTTCACGGGTTACCCCAGAGGTCTGGCGAGAGCCAGCCTAGCACAGACTTCATACAGTGCTTTCCCATTGCCCCAGTGAAAGTCACAGACCATCACCGAGGTGTGATGCTCCCGGTTACATTTGTTTAGATGTCCCAACTCATGTATTCCTTCTAATCGAGTGACAGGACTTCATGGACATGGCACACAGCTGCTTATAAGTGACAAAGCCAGTGGACCTGTCAGCATGGCACAGCTTTGGCACTCACTGTACCCCAACCAGCTGTCTGGAAACACACTGGGTATTTACTACAGAGCCACTACAACTTCTTCAACACTATTAGGGGAACTAACCAAAACGAAGCAAGTACTGCAAGCTTCTCTTCCAATCTAACTATAGATGCATCCTAAGCATCTGATTTGGGCACAGATTAGAAGAAGATGCAAATAATAATTTATATATAATAATTTATATATAATATATAAAGTGAGTTCATTATTTATACTTGCAAAATCAGGTTTAGCTGACAACAATCAGCCTGTAGAAAATACACGTATAATACGAACATACAAGAGAACAGAGCATGCTACAGCAACACCAGATTTTCAGGGGAGCTCAGGGGAAAGCTTTTAGAATTAAGATATATATGAACCTCATGCTTAAAACTTCATGGAATCTACATGCAAACAAATGGTCCTTTAAGCATATATTCCTGGTAAGCTCAAAAAAAAAAAAAAAAAAAAAAAAAAAAAAAAAAAAGAGGTGTGTCATTCTCCAAGCAAATTTCTCAGGGTAAGGCTGCACAGGTTTTTGCTCTGGAAATGACAGCACTAATAACATTCTCTAATATTACTATGAGCATGACTAACATCAGGTTTTTTATAAGCTCTGAAGCATATCCTTTGCAAAATAGCTGCCTGCAGAAACTCGAGTCAGGAATGACTCTATGGCTAATGGAAAACTGATGGATCTCGGTGAATCTTCAGTGAGAATCTAAGTATGAGGAATGCAACAATACATTGCAAAGAGTTTAATCAGTATTCTTTTTAGCACAAAGATTGCTTTTTGCCTTACTACATGATATTATTAGCTTCCAACTGTGGGTAATTTTTATGCTCTAGGCATTCAGCTTTAAGAAGTTCTTTCTGTGAATCGCTCAGCTTGACCAATTATAAAATAGGGGAAATGTCTATATGCAAGCCTGATTTAGCATGCAATTAATTTCTTTTTCACAAGAAGTTCTTAATTTTTCTCTTAACATACATATACAGGAAAGTCTGGGGGGAAAAAGGCAGATTTCAGAAACGACCTTTTTTAAAAAAAAAATAATTACAAACCTGTAGGACAAAGCTAGTCACGCTATCATCCATGAGCCCCTTCTCATCCACAGTCCTGCCAAACTTAATGAGAGCTTTCATGTACGCAAACAATGTCAGAAGACAAAGTTGCAACTAGTTTTCTTCATTACTGGATATACTGACACCCTCCCATCCCTCTTCCCCCCCCCCCCATCATTTATGTCTGTCCTGGGGGGAGGGTGAGGGAGTGGCTGCATTGTGTAAAACTACAACGTCTCAGTTGGTATTTTATGCCTCTTTGTGGCATTTCCAGTGACAGTCACCTGGCTGCATCCAGTTACTATCGGTGGTTGCATGGACAGCCTCCCACAGGCTTTCCAGAAACGTGGGGGGAAGAGGAACTCAGGACTGATAACCTCCCATCTTTCAGCACCAGCCAGGAAAAGATCCTACGCTGGGCTGAGTGTCCTGACCACTACGGCCCATTGCACTCATACATCATTTACCAGCATCTAAACTGTTCCCAGTTAATAGCACTTCTGACATTTTTCATCTACCACCTTACTGTCTGAGGAGCTCAACACAATAAAAATTTCCCCAAGTAGTTTTTCAGAAGATGGAAATATTTATTGCCAACATGAATAAAAATGGACAAATGCATACTTTTGCTTTGTTAAATAGCTTTGATTGACAAAGCCTGACATGTCTTAGCATGTCTGTTTACTTCAGTTTAGGGTAAACCACTTGATTCTTCTCTGTCATACCCAGAAAGCTATTTTAAAACACAAGATTTCTACTGTGCTCTGAACCTCACACAAAATTGATTTCTGCACATACAGTGCTACTGGTGTGTTGATGAATTACCCCGCCAGTGAAACACAATTTCTACTAAATCAACAAATAGTTTGCTATAAAGGCCATAAGATTCACTCAGTTCCTACAACAAAAGCTCTCATTTCCTCTTCATTAATCCTTGTAAGTGAGATTCAATAGATAAAATTCCTGCTAGCTAGCCTTATGGTGTTCTTAACCATTTTGAAGATAAAAGACCAACAACGAAACCAACAGAAGTTAATTTAAGCTGTGAGTGACTGAGAGGAGTCCAAGGCCACTATTCAAAACTCTTGTCTCTTATGATTAGGGAAAATTATGCATTCACCTCCTAATCTCCCAACACAGATTGCTGAAAAGTAATCTTTCAAGCACTGAGAACACTGCAGATAGAGTCCCCAAAAATTCTCCTCCAGAACAAAAGATAACTACCCAATTTGAAGATAACACTGACTTTTAAATCATGTTTATATTCTATACTATTTTCTCATATTTTAAAATTTTCAATAGCCCAGTTTTAACACACTACTATTCTGCTTTCATTGGGAAAAAAAAAAAAAAAGGCAAAACACCTGAAGTTGATAAGTCAATAGGCAAGAAAAATAGAACTACTAACATTCAGAATGAGGAAACTCTTTTTGATGCAGCCATTTTGCTTTTGCATGAAATGCAGCAGGGAAAACCATTCCTGTGGCATTTCAGCCAACAAGGAGAAGCAGTTCTGTGTTCTCTCACCGTCACTGCCAAGAAAATATTCCTTTCCCTGAAAAAACAGATGAAATGTTATTGTAATTCTTAACTTATGGCTGTAATATAAAACACAGGGAGACACCACTCAGGACTTCTCAAGACAAAGTTGCAGACAGCCACAGTTTGGGATATTCTGAAACGTTACTCCTCCACCAATAAGCTTAAATGCTTTATCCAGCGTTATGTTATACAAGCCTAAATCTGGTGTAGTAGCAGGATGCATAACTAGCATGTTCTGTCTGAGTTTTGTTCAGCTGCTCTCCACCTCCACGCTCTGCCGCCAACACACAGGAATTACTTGCCCAAAACAGAACAAGTCAGGTGCAGCACGAAGGTGAGCACAACACGCACGTGTGCATTGCACCAGGCTGGGAAAGTCCCCAGGGGCTCCAGCCTCCATACCTTATTGCCCACAGGAGTTGGAAATCCCATTTCCATAGATTGGAGCAGAGCTCAGTTCATCCTAAAATCCCTACCCTTGCTGCAATTGTAGGGAATGTACCTACTGACAGTGCAAGCCAAAATTCAGCCACTGCTTTTTACCCGGCTTAGATAATATCATCTCACGATCAAAAGACTCTCAGATCCCTATTAAGGGTATTCTCCCATTTGCTGCATTTCCACTCATTACAGGTAGTTTCATTCCCACCAGAACATCATTCCAGACAGTTTATTTAGGCTATGTCATCCAGAACCTTGCTTAGGAGCTTTCTGTTATTCTTGGTGACATACATAGCAGGATCAAGTCATGTGGAAAACTACTTTCTTCTTTCAGTTTTTGATAATCTTCTCAGTGAAACATTTCTTCCTCTAAATCCACATACTGTCCTACTCAAGTTGGTAAGAATCAGCATTTAGACCAATAGGAACACAGTAGTACAAACAGTATTAGAAAAATATTCTACTATCTGTGAAAAAGTCAGAAGTCCAAATCTACACAGAATGCTGATTAGTAGAAGCCAGAAAATTTCACATTCATGTTTATAAATGCTGAATCAATAAAGTAATCTACCAAATTGTCCCGGTTTTTGGCTGGGACACAGTTCACTTTCTCCACAGTAGCTCGTGAGGCTGTGTTTGGATTTGTGCTGAGGAGAAGCTGATCACACACTGATGGTTGGAGCTGCTGCCAGGACAGTCAAGGACTTTACAGCTTCACTGCTGTGCCAGCATCTGCAGGGGCAGGAGAAGCTGGGAGGAAGCACAGCCCCAATTACTAGCCTAGGATTTGATTTTATATTTAGGATTGAGACCCAAATTGGCCAATGGTATATTCTATACCATGCAACATCATGCCCAGATGAGGATCTATCTGGAAGTGCTCTCTCTCTCTGGGTTGTCCCTCTCTTGGGTTTGCCTCAGTCTCTCAGATACTCGGGCTCTTCTCTCTTTTCCAGGATTGCAGTTTCAGGACTCTCCCTGCTCCAAGATCATTAGCTGGGAACAGGCTGAGCCTTGGACATCGGGTGGTGAGCAGTTTCACTGTGTATCACTCATTTGTATATTATATTATTACTATTATTATTATTTCCAATATTATTGTCATTTAGTTACTAAATTGTTCTTATCTCAACCCACGAGTCTCTTTTCCCTTTAACCCTTTAATTCTCCCTCCCATTTTCAGGAGGGTGGAGGGCGAGTGAGAGGATGTGTGAAATTTGTTCACCACTAGCTGGGTTCAAAACCACAACTAGTAACAAAGACCCATCTATGTCATGTGAAACATCAAGTTCTGTCATATCAAAAATAAGGACCCAAACCGAAAGAACAAAAAAACCCAACCCTACATTGACTTCTGTGTTTGATCAGTGGCTCCACCGCACAGGAAAAAGCAAAGCACCACTGACTGCACAGCATTGTCCATGCTTTCTTGTACATCAGAACCAGAAAAATTCAGTTCATCCGCCACCTGCTACAGAGATACTGCACTATCAGAGCCAGCATCGTGTGGTGCTTCCTACGCCACCCACTTTTTTTTTTTCTATGAAAAATGAAGGTTATGCAAGTTTACCGAGTGCTGGTTTGATAAAGAATGCAGTTGCTCCAGTCCTATAACTGGACCTGATTCTAGTTTGAGCCACATTCATGATTCATTCAGACAGCAAGGCCACAGAGAGTCTGCCTCCACAAAAAACCATCAGCAATCTCCAGCACTGCTCATTCCCCCTCTCAGCTCACAGTTACGTAAATAAGATCAACAACCAGACACACATGTTGTAAGCAGTATCGTTAGACCTAGGCTACCACATGACACAAAACAATTCTAGTTTCTTAATTAACAAAGATGCCTTGAAGCAAGGGCATACAGTCCCACCAAGTCCCTGAATACAGTTAAGCCTCTGGTCCCACAGAGCAGGTCACAGGGCCTCCAAAGAGCAGACACACACAAACTCTTCTCCCACACTGTATTAGGCTGAAACAATTTCTTCACAGAAGCTTTTGTTGAGGCTAATTATGATTTCTATGAAAGTTGCAGAAATCCATTATCAGTGAAGGAGAAGGATAGCTACTAAACCAAATAGTGCATATATTGCCTGCTCCAGAGAAACCATAATCTAAATTCTTCACATTTAAGGTCAATAGCACTTCCCCACCTACCACCCCCATTTGCTATCAGCCTTTATGGCATTTTTCTTTGATCCCCTCCATTGCTGCTGTTTCTTCAGCTTCTGTTAAATGCCTGCAGATTTCTTTTTTTTCCTATTAGAGGAGTAATTACTACATATAATGAAATCTGCTCCCAAACGAGTATCTTCAAGGGCCACGTTCTATTAGCATTAATAGTCCTTCGCCCCACTCACGTTTGAATGCATTCTGGTTATCATTTCTTACATGAGCAAAATTTCACACTACCCTTAAGAGGAAGCAGCTTTCATACTCTTTGATGCAAGTCAGTCTCACCAAGATACTACAGTGGCAAAACTCATTTCTCACTCTAAACAGCATGGAAACAGCTCCCATGCTTAACAGGATGCCCAAAATTGCCAGGAGGAGAGCACAGAGCTGACGTGGAGCCTGCTGAGGTGCCCTGCACAGCTCTGCACTGCTGACAGACATACCCACAGCCACGCAAGAGCTTTACACAAAAGACATCCTGCTTGTGCTAATAGGAGCCACCTATGCACTAGGAAGGAGAAAAAGGCCAAATGTCCCTCTACGACTTGTGCCTAAAGACTGGAAATTCCCATAGAAATTAGTTACTTCTACTAATCAACTTCAAAAGCCTATTTGGATCCATTTGTTTTAACTTTCCAATCCAAAATGTGTTTATTGCTCTCAGTTAATCATAGGTTAGGGGGCACTTTCTTCAGAAATATTGATGGACTAAAAGACTATTCACTACACCTAATTAAATGAATGCTAAAGAGGGATGCCTCACTCTTGTCACTGAATTATTTCAAGGAAGCCGTATGGTTTGTGTTCTACAGAGGGACAGTCAAGATGATCACAAGGATCATCTAGCCTCAGAATTAATTCATTAAAAGAAACAGGTGCACATCAAAGAGCAACCGACACGCACGGTTGGATGGTAGAGAATACACAGGACTTCAGCTGAGTGACAGTAACTAATACCATTAATGCAGAAGGAATTAGTGGAGTAAATGCAACATTCAAGCAAGAAGGGGAATGTGGTAGGAGTAGGCAAGTGGTAAATGGCTCTGTGTCCCAAAACATCTTTAGAGGCGTCCAGTTCAAAAACATGTTACAGTCCTAGACCAAGGGGCCTTCTACAGCCACCTTCTCTACGCAGACGGGCCCTTCCATCCCTAGAGCTCCACACAAGTTTATTAAGTAGGATGCGCTTAAATATGGAGCACCTTGGACTACAGACATCCTCATCCACAGCCTCGAATCAGCATCTCTGCCAACCAAGCTCTTTGAGGTGAAATTCCTTCTAGCTCCCCCACTAAGAGAGGAGTTGACTCTTTTTATCTCTGCCAAGGTCACTGGACCATGAGACATTTTTGGCCAGGTTTCCCAAGGCAATGAGGCTTAGAAATCCTAAAGATAATTTTTGCAGAACTTTTAAGAACTTAATTCACTGGAGGGGAGAGACACCCGGGTTAATGCCACGTCACTGACTGAAACAGCAGCTGGACTAAACTGTTACACGCTCTCCCTGGTTGCTGGCACGGAGTCACTCTTGCCAGACTGGCTCTGTGCTTCCCTGTGAGCAGAAGCATCAAGTACTGTCATGAGCTGCAATTAAATCTGGGAAAAGAAGAAAGCTATGGGACAGCAAAGAAAGCTAAAAAAGCTCCCCAGCTCGATTTCATTCTTAATGGAACATGCACTGCTAAAGCAGTCTCTGTTTCAGTGTATTCACATCAGATACGAAAGCTGTCGAAGTGGCAATTTCTTGGGATACAGAATTTCAGGCTCACAATCAGGACATTTGAGTTCCTTTTAAAAATTAGGAGTATGCATATCCCTTAGAGGAGATAATGTAAAGAGAGAGCAGATTTCATTTACAGGTTATATTTTAATTTAGTCCTGTGATGACTTAGATGAGGTAAAAGTATCAAATGCTTCTGAAATTCCATTTACCAACCTCACAGAGTTCAAACCACTTTCCTTTAATAAACTGGTTATTGCTCTTCTTTAAATGTCATTATATTTAACATTTCTGCTTTGTTTCCTGTAGCATTAATCTCAGTTATTGACAGTCAGCAGCCATCCTCAAGATGAAAGGAATTTTCTTGCCACGATTTAATGCATTTCACATCCAGATAATTCTTTCTTCATTCCTGCTGTTTCAAACAAAACTAGCTAGAAGCACCATTTCTGCCTTTTACTTGTAACTGCTGGCTGATAAAACAGAAATACAACCCAGAGGAAGTTCATTATGTTATCTGTTCCCAGTTATTTTTAAGACGATTAATGATTGTTCACCAGAGCTATAAGTACAAAAGTTCTTTGATACACCTAAACAACAACCTCCCCAATTTCTGAAAGCCCACTGAATAGACATGACTGTGGAATCTGCTGGAAAATTGCCTACAGAGAAATCCTTAATAAAGGGCTACCAAAGAACCACTGATTTATATTTTATCTTACTTGCATTTTGGCTCTACTATTTCTTGTTTGTTTTAAAGGCTTTTTCAAATGATGGCTGAAACCCCTAAAGCACTGTTTAATGAATCCCAACTTTAACACATTCAAAGGCGCGCACATAAAGAATTTGGTACTGTAGGCTATTTGAGCCTCCAGTTTCCTTCCTTTGTTCCTTGTATCATCTCAGATCATGGTAAATCGGTAAACAAAAAGCAGCATTTTATGAAACATCTTAAAATTTCTTAAAATACAGTTGCATTTTCATAATTATTGTGCACAAGCTTCCCATCATTCTCCCCCTCACGATTTGGCAGCAGTGCAGATTATACTGAAGAGGAGGGACCCAACCTTATTTTTCCCTACAAGCTCCACAGCTTCTGATCTTCCCTCCCCTTGTTCACCTCCTCAGAGGTCCCTCTGCTTCGACCTCTGATTTTAAGCACATTGCCAGAGTTATTAGTATAGATGGATGGTCTGAGATGCAGGTTATATAGAGGAAAGCATGACAGTTATTTGCATTATCATATGCTACACATCTGCTGCAGCATGCAGCCTACTGTTCAAGGAACTTGTTTGGATAGAGGAGATGGTTCAGCAGCGACCAGCAGAGGCCAACTCATACCAGAGAGAATTTGTGCACCAGACAGCACTGCACCAGGCAAAAACAGGAAAGCCACTTCCTACCCCAAACAGTTTATTTTTATAACACAAGAGGTGGATACAAACAGATGGGGAAGGAGGAGGGAATGAGAAGACACTCCGATCAGATCATCAGCACCCAAAGTGCTGTCAAGGCTTTGGGAGGCAACCTGCCAAAGACAAACTTTAATGAGATTTTTGAGGGGGCGGATACTCATTAATTTTATGACAAAACATGTAAACATTTAGGGCTTACAAATCTAGTTCAGTGCAGTGAAGAAAATGCCATTCTACTGACTAAGAGGAACAGGATTGCTTCTCTGAAGAGGGTACCAAGCAATGGCTGATGTCTTAACAGTGTGGAGGGTTATCAAAACTGCACAGCCTGCAAACCCAATCTCCAGATGCACATGCTGACCTTCTCCAATGGATTCTGGACAACCCTCATACCTTCTCACCCCCACATCCAAGACTCCTCTGGAAGGAAAACAAATACACAAGCCAGGGGGGAATTGCAGAGCTACCCTGGTTTCCCAGCTGTATCACAGAGAGCTCTCTGTATCACAGAACAGCTCTGTTGCTGTTCTGCAGGCCAGCTCAAACAGCACCAAGGAGGATACTGCTCTTTGTCACAAGATTTTGGCTGTTAAATTTTCCAGATATATCACTAACTTGGGTACCAACTCCCAGTTTGAAAAGTGATGCTTACAAACGGGATTCCCTTCAAAGGCTGTAGAAACTGTAAGTGCCTAGATATCTTTTTAAAAGAGACATGCGGACTTTTCTTTATTTATTCTATTTTTAAGGAAAGGTTTCCACTAGGCTTTCAGAAGATCAGGACTTTCCAGGATCTGAGGTCCTTCAAAGCCATGATCTGTTGATTTACAATATGAATAAATGTTAAGATTTTTTTTCAACTGCAATTTTCAGATATAATTAAGAGAACTCTTATTAAAATCTAAAGTGATAGCTAATTGTTTCTTTTCTGTCCAACACAAGGTCATCACTACACACAAAGAAGCAAGATAGATTTGGGGCACTCTTTGCTTAAGGGCTAATTCTCATTCCAAATAATGATTAACAGGAGATCAAAAAAGGGTGATGTTGGATAGAGTAAAGCAATTAAATGATAAAATACAAAAGGAAAATGAAAAGCATTTGTAGCTAAATGAACATACACCAAGTGACCAATGGTTTCAGTGGATTAGACTCTCATGGTAATAATTACATATTAACATAATCAGTAACAGCATATATTCATTATTCGGTTGAAATGAAATAGCAGCACACACAATCGTGCATCACAATGGGCATTCAGCTTAGCTAAATTGAACTACGCTGGTAGTTGGCACCAATGTATGCCCATTGGAAAGCCTGCTTTGCTACCTTTACTAGCTCGAACAGCATTTTTGAGCACAAATAAGAGCAAGCATGGTTTGACACGAGGATTCTGCAACTTGGGAAAAACTTGGAAAAGGAGATATTTGTTAGACTTAGACACAGCTACTCTTTTGTCATGTAAATTAATTCCTTCTCACACATACAGGACACACTCAAGTTTATACTGTTCAGCTCCGAGTAAGCAGCTAAGTCTCAGGTTGCTAAGGCTTTAATTTTAAGACAACAGAAGTGCCCTGGGATTTGCGTTGGAAGCCTGTTCCACAGCAATACTGATCAGAACATACTGTGATGGTGAAACCATGGATTAACATAGTGTACTTTGTACTTTCAATTCTAGATTGACCGCAAACAGAGGGCTGTTTTCTTCCTTAAAGATATACTGCATCCTTACCGTGCTGTTCATCCATCCTCCTGACAGGTGTGCTCTGGTAAGAAGTGCTGCAGTCAGCTCAGCAGAATATATTTCACTGGGAACTCCTTCAGGGGAGCACCCCCACACACAGCTCCAAGCTTCACTAAACCTCACTACCTAAACAAATAAATAAAGTCGGATGTTAGATGTTTAAGGAAAATAGAAGTGCTCCAGAAAGTGGTATAAGTGGTTCATTAAACAAACTCAGTCGTGTCAGAAAAGAACAGGGGACATCTTTGCACTTGTCTTTGGAAGGAGACCAAACTACACTGCCACGGCTATGTGAGATGGCCAATGAACACCAAAAATACTCCAATTCTACCTGGACAGAAGTCTGCATTGAAATGGCACCATTTCATCCTGCTTAGGGAAGGAACTAGAAGCAATGGTCCATACTTGGGATGAGATTTGAAGTGCAACAACATCAGAAACAAAACCGGACAGTTCAAAAATGCCTCTCAGTGCCTGATGCTCCCACTTCCTACTGACAGATGTTTCCTGATACAACTCCAGCTCATGCTCCTCTGGGTACCTTGCGGTATGTAACAAAGAATCAAATA
This sequence comes from Pterocles orientalis, assembly GCA_011057875.1. NCBI lineage: Eukaryota > Metazoa > Chordata > Aves > Pterocliformes > Pteroclidae > Pterocles > Pterocles orientalis. Next base: position 378,002 of record WKFP01015424.1, read on the forward strand.
CCACAGAGAACCCAGCCTATGAGACAGGCAGGTGCAAACTACAGGTCCTCTGAGAAGTTTCTGAACCCACATACTGCCATCTTTTATTTATATTATTTTATATATATATATATATACACACACACACACACACACAATTCCTCTTCCTGATTCTCTATGAAAAAAAGGATGTTGTTAACCCAAAAGTCAAAGCTTTCAACCAAAATGCTACTTTCTGAGAAATTTTTCAGTCATCTCTAGGGTGGGAGAGGAGACTAAGAGCTTATTCAGACCATCATTTGCAATGTTGTGTCCTTCAGCCTGTGGTTACTGCCCCCTCAGTCAATACAAGGCTGTTAATTAGACTGTATTGCAGCTAACCAGGAGAGTCCATAAAGCTACTAATTACTTCTCATCTGAGTGTGAGATCCAAATGCTGCCAGGATCATGGACTGAATTTGTGAGCTAACACTGAGAAGCTACACATAGCTTAAGGTACAACAGAGTAAGCAATTCAAAGCCAAACTGGACCAAAACCTCTTCTCATTCATTCTAGCAGAAAAGAGAAAAAATATATAGCATTAGAAGGGAGAAATAGAAGCAAGAACCCACTGCCACTATCTGCTGTCAACAGGAGAGAGAGGCTGAAGTGGGACGATAGCTGTGAATGCTGAAGGCAGAAGAAATGGTAGCAGGGAAAGGGAGGCAGCGATTACACTAGCAGATAAATGTTGCACAAGAAAAGCCTGTACAAGAAAGTCTTGTTCAAACCCAAAATATTTCCCCCACATTTCACGCAAGAGCACTATCAAATGTAAAACAAAAAAAGCATAACTTTTGTTCTTATGTTCTGACCCCCTGCCCTGTTCCTGCCACTCACTGGTGTACGCCTCGTCAGAGCAGACTGGGGCGTGACACTGATGCATCATTACAAAGGACAAAGTCTACTACTGAGTACAAAAATGTCACCAGCACAAGACAGCTCCCCTCCTCTCTCTTCTCGATCAAATGACAGCAGAGCTGGAGTTTTGTTTGTTCACCAAATAGGGCCAGGAGAAGAAAAATTGTAGAGATATTACATCAGTAACAGTCACTTTAAAGCAACATAACATAACACAGGAAGTGTTACAAAGCAGTGTGGCTTTGGGGAAAGACTGGAGAGTGTGGTAGAGCATAAGACAGATGTGTAAGTGCAGGTAAGCTGCCTGTGGTGTCATTTCCTCATGCAGGTTGAACAACGTATGTGTTGTCTCACCTCAGACCTTCTTCTCCTCCCCAGCCCTGTTGAGAGAGATGCAGACTCCTCACTTCTGACACTGCTCGTGGTACTTAGTAACCCCACTGTGACTTCTATTTTCTGTCCCTTTTTTACTCTTTTCTTGCAGTTCCTTTCAGATGGTTTTGGCCTTTTCTAGTCTCTCATTTTAGAACACAAGCATGATTCAGTCATTCCCATTTTAAAGCACCTAACCTTCAAATATACTTTGGTCTTCCACTTCAACTCCTCTCTAAATGTACTTCTTGCTTACTATTTCTATCCCTCACTTCACATTTCTCCAATTTTGTTCTAACCAAGATGAACGACTTCATCTTGTTCAAGTCTCAGAAACACCACTCTATTCTCACTGCCGTGTCCAACACTTCCATCATACATGACCATGCTGATACTCTTGAAATGTCATCTTTTCTCAGTCTTTCTTCTCCTCTCACTTTTTTTGGTGTTTCTTTGACATTATCTTGGGTGGATTTTCCTTACAGATTCTGGCATGGCTCAACAGACATAATGATTTTGGCCTTCGCTTTTCCCTCCAATAGCACTTTCCCAGCTGCAATCTCACGGTTTGTCAGCAGAGAGAAGGGGGAGCTGAGTCAGATCCCTCCTCCGCTCTTTGGTTCAACAAAAGCAATTTATATGCATTCAGAAGCTTTGCCCAACTTTGTCTCTCTTGTCTGAACACTCTGGCATAATTTCTTCAAATCAGCACAGGGTGATAATATATGAGAAATACAAAAAAAAGTCTCTCAAGTGTAGAAAGATGGTATATTAGTAACTTCACAAGAATTACAAAAATACCAACAAAAACTTGTTCATGGAATAGGCAGTAGTGTGAATCAGCACCTGAGTGATAAGAAAATTTCAAAAAAGATTTTGAGTGCTGCTTCCTGCTATGAATAACAGCTAGTGGGAAGGTGCAAGGAAGGACTATTCCCATCTAGTTAACATCTCAAATCTAGTCTTAACAGTAGACAAAAGGAAACAGTGTCTCAATGTACTATTTGCTGTGCATCATAATATGAAATCATTCAACAAAATCTTCCTTACTTTACCGTCACTTCAATAAAAAGCACAACTTCAGAAAAAAAAGTCATCCTAATTTTTTGTAGAAAACAAGGCAAGTTTTAAGATTGACAAACAGAAAAATTGTCTTTCAGTGGCTTTAAGTGAAAGAGAATAAAAGTATCATAACTGAGTTAAAAACTGTTCAGGCTACGAAACCTCCTACAATAAGTGTCTCATCCTCACTTAGAACAGAAGTCATCAGTTCCGGGGGATGAAGCCACGAAACCATTGACGTCTCATCCTTATCTAACAACTATGGAGTAATGGAAAAATAACGTAAGACACTGCTTCTGACTCTGCAAAGCAGAGAAAGTTCTCTTCATTAGAATTAGATGAAAATACAGATATCTGTACTTTTGTTTAGCTCTCCTGCATCAAAAACAAGATGAAAAACATTTTGTGAAGCTATCAAGATCTACAGTGACAGAAAAACCTTGTAATCCACTTACTGAGCTTATCAGAGCAAATGGAGTAGTGAAATTGCATCACTAAATATTCTAGGAAGCACCAAGAACAACTACAAAGTCTGGAAGTGTAGGGTAACTGTCCCAAGGAAGCAGGTTGTAACTCTAAATTCATTCACAGCAAGATACTGGCCAGCTATCCCGAGGAAAGTTGGTGTTCACAGGGCTCTCCAGAGCAACGTATAGGACGAAAGCAACACCCATCTGCTTCTTTTGTACAGTGAAATGGTCATCCCAATTTCTCCAACAGACAGAATGCAAGATGAGTATAGCACTGCAGAACACACACCTTCAAACTCTGAGCTGGGGGCAGATACTCCTTCTCAATTTTACCCGGCAATGCACTATGTACTTTGGGGATGACAGACTCTCAGAACAAGCCTCTTCAAACTCACTGGCACTCCTCACGTAGCTAAACACAAGCTCAGAGGAGCTGCACTTTAGCTACTTCAATGCTCACAACAAAGCAAAGGCAATGATAAATAAATAATTTGTTGATTTTTTGTTTCACTTGCTAGTGCTACAAATGGCAGTCACTCCAAACTTGGAAACATTCCTCGCTAGGAATAAATTATAAATTCAGACCAACTTCATCACTGACATAATAGAATAGTGCTTCCATTTTGGTCATCAAATCTAAAGTATACTTTCCCAACAGCGTAACAAAGAATGAGATCGCAGTCCCATTTAGAAAAGTTGGCGTCACCTTTCCAGAGATCTGCCCAGCAGAGGAAAAGGAAAGAAGGATCCATCTTTCTGAGGCAAGAACCTCACAATCAACAAGTATGGCTCAGGACAGTGTGCTGAGAACACAAAATTTAGGCAGAGACTGAATACAGCTTTCAGTTTGCTACACTTCTACTACCTTGATGAATTTCAAAGCACAACCAAGCTTTTGGCCCACTGCCCACCTAACAAAGTAAGCAAGTGTGTCTTGATTGACAGCACATCTTCATTTTCCTCCAAGATCTACCCAGAATAGTATACATTTTCTTGCCAATATGAATATTATGAAAAATAAAAAGAACTTTGGCTTGGGTTCAACAATACTCTTGATATAAAATAAGCCAGGAACTTATGCGAGACAACTTAAAAACCAAACTACTGATTTAGTTCAGCAACACAACAAAATATCTTGGTAGCATTTACAACACATGTAATTGTCACTCAGATTATATGAAGCACTAGAGATATTTATAATAATCACTGATTCACTCCAATTTTTTTAAATTCAATGCCTAAAACCACGAGAGTCTTTAAAATGATGCCACCGTCAAGATTTTAGGCTTCTTTAGGAATTTGTTTTGCTAGAGAGTTAAGAGCTATGTAAGCCTACACATTCAACAGAAACCCCCACAAGGAAAGCTTGCATGCAGACTCTCAATGTCATAGTTTAAGAGTCTGAATAAAGTCTGGAGCTGTTACCCAGATTCCCAAGCTCCCCTGAGCAGAACTGTATCCATTACTTCATGAGTATTGGAGCCACAACCTAAGAATTCACATAAAGAAGCTGCCTAAGGAATTTGTGTCAAACATCTTTCTTTCTCCAACTCTAGGACTCCAAGAAAGAGAACCTCCTCAGTGAAAGGACTTGAACCATATCTCAGACACGTTTGCAGAGAGCTTGCTCCTGTTCTGATTTCAAGCATAAGGCAATTTCAGCTGTCTTCGTGGAGGCTGAGCTGGATTCAGCCCACTCATTTTCCTCTCCCCCTTGGTTTGCTGGCAGCTCACTTTCATCTCTCAGAAGCCCCCAGTACATGCTGCAGGGGCAATGTTGCCTTTCTGAGTGCAGTCTCTAAACACAACACTCGATGACTCCACTGTAAGAAGCTGTGAGGAAGATGTCTCCTCTTGGATTCCTCAAATTTCTCACTGCTGGGCTTGCATGCACCATTAAGACAAGAAACGTGGACCTCTGACTTTCCTTGAGATAGCTGTAAGCCTGACCAGGGTGTAGTCATTAGTTCTCTGCCTCGCAAATATTCCCAAGACAACTTTAATCCAAGAACAGACCAAACAAAACATTTCCACGTGATGGAAATGTGTTCTGGTGAATGCATGAGTAATACCCAGGGCAAAAACCTTGTCAGCAATACCACTGTACTGCTGCTTACCCGCACGGGGGCTAGCCCCCCAAAAGAACATCTTAGGAGGGTCACATGAAAGATTTCTCCATTGATGCCACAATTTGCATCCTACCAGGAGCTCTGGTAACCTTTGTAGTCATTAATGGATTTCTCTGTCATGTGCCAGAGCTGCACCTCACATTTTAGAAGAGAACAGAACAGATTATTTCAGTTGGAAGGGACCTACAATGATCACCCAGTGCAACTGCCTGACCAGTTCAGGGCTGACCGAGTTAAACATGTTACTAAGGGCAATGTCCAAATGGCTGTTAAACACTGACAGGCTTGGGGCATCAACTACCTCTCTAGGAAGCCTGTTCCAGTGTTTGACCACCTTCTCGGTAAAGAAATGCTTCCTAATGCTTTCTAATTTTGACTGAACTGTACAAACTTGGTACTGCCACAGAGATTTAAATGTTCTTATCTGCTTACACATCTACTAGCTTTAAAACGTATTTTTAAAGATTCATCTCAAAAAAACCCTCAAAATCCAAGAGATGTAAACAGATCATATAAAATTTTAGAGAAATATGAACCAGAAATGCCATGGAGCAGAACACAGCCAAGTCCTTGGCTGCTGGTACAGAACTTGCTAATAGCAGGAGAAAAGCAAGTCAGAAGCGTAGTAATGCTTCAGGCATGTGAAGAACTGAAACATGCCTCTCCCTCTGTGTACATAAACACTTATACATTACACAAAGACGAAGGACTATTTAAACACCAAAGTTGGCTAAGATGCGCATTGTTCAGAAAGTGATCTGAGCCCTCTAGTGATGGAGAAAATTAATGAACTGGCCATCCAGCTCCTTTGAGTGAGAAAATGTTTTGCATTGCACTTAAAGATGAAGTGATGACAACACTGTGCTGACTTCTTAAGCAAGTCACATCCTTGCATTTTTCCGTAAACTAAAACCTCAACTAACAATACAGCTAAGCCGTACATGAATAGCGTAGAATTTATCTTTTTTTTCCCCTATTTTATTTTGACCTTGGATATTATTTCCTTTCTGGGAAGTGTTAGCACCCTATTACTACACTAATTATTTAAATGCACTAATTGTTTATTAATCTATATCTCCTTTCCAATGATATTCCGTGCTTTGTCCCATGACTATGAAAACAACAAATCAACTGAAAATGGAAGCTGGCCACAAAGACTTAAAAACACTGTTAACACCCAGATTAACAAACAGATATTTTCTTCTCACCCTGTTTTCCAGCTTGTATTATTGACCTCATGCTTGTATTACTGACCTCAGTCAAAATGAAGTAGATCAGTTGCCTTTTAAATGTTTTTTGAGCAAAACAACCCTCCCCTCATAAGCTTCTATCACTCTGCAGCATTATACGTCTTCTCAGATAATAACACCTGGTAAATCCTGGCCTGTAGGAAAGACTGCTGTTTAAAGCTGGCCCGGACAGCATCCACGGGCCCAAGGCAAGGCTGGCAGCCCAGAGACCCAGAGGGGCACAGCCAGCCCCAGAGCGAGCCGTGCCTGCCGCACAGACACCCCTATGCAGCATCTCACCTACCTTTGCAGGTCTACAGAACTGTGCTCCAAGATGATTCTCTAACACTCACCAAGTTGTCTAATTTCTCATGGCAACCACCACACTGGGCTTCTGAGAACCACATTTAATAGTTCATGTAAAAGTTAATGAAAGTGATTTTTTTCCAAAGGCAGGAGTATTTTAATGCAGAGAGTCCAGCTGATAAATAGTCCCTTTAGGAAACCTGCTCCTTGAAAACAAGCTCTCAGCTATAGCACACTGGTGAAAAACCCCTGCTCTGTGCCAGGGGAAGAGGGTGCTTTGGTCCACACTTGGGACCCCCTAAGTGCCTCCAAGGTTAGTATTAGCAGAAGATTTTCCAGGAAGTCAGTTTTGGAGATAAGCACCTATTGCTGAAGTCTCGCTTAAGCATTCCTCTTAATGCATCCCAAAGTGATCAGCAGCACACATTTGAATAGGAGTCAGAGGACTCCAGCTGCAGAGAATTCAGAAAATCCCCATGTGATATCTCAAAAAGAGCCAAGATATAAATATTTGAGATAAGGGGAGCAAAAAAATTTCGGCCCAGCAAACATCGCTAGCAACAACTTAATACAGGAGTAACAATTAAGATTACATTTAGAGAGACAGAGATACAACTTCTGGTGACATTTTTAGTTAACTCACAGAATACAAAGAAACCAAGTGTGCCCCAGAAATTTTTAAGAATACAAAGATACCGAGCCTTTGAATTTCCTCCCATTATTTGAAGACTAACCTATGTAAAATAGGCTTTGGTTAGATACTGGAAAATATGTTGTTTTGCATTCCTTTTAGAGCACCCTAGAGGACAACTTTATATGTGTAAACAAACACTTACTCCTGGCTAGACTTTGGTGATACTAATAGGAGCCCCCATTAACCACCTGGAAAAAGAGAATGATTACCTGTTTGGACTAGACCTCATTAATTAGCAGCACTGCTAATATAAACAGTTAAATGCTAAGTACTAAAAACAAAACAAAAAAGCAAGCAATAAAGGAGGAAGATGGCCAGCATGTGAGGTGGACTGTAAGCTGTGCCTGTTACCACAAAGTAGTACTGCAACAAAATAGGATGTTAAATTAGTTTCAAGAGACTGCAGTGGTGCATGAAATTATTTCTTACGGCATGCTGCATAGACCCATCCCCCGTGGGAATGTAAACCTCGAGCAGAGATAGCCACAGAAAAAGGACTGTTCACAGGGGTTGTTTGAATCGAGATGCCTGAAGACACGGCATGTGAATTTTGCTAACCGCTTTATTCCTGAAACACCAGTTTAAAATATCAATAGTGGTGATTTTAAGTTTAGATCAGCTTCCATGAATAATTGTCTGGATTTCTTTCCTGCAGCACAGACTTCATGGCTAGATTTCCAAAATATATTAGAACTTTAAATCATTTTCCATATTGCTACTGCTCTGATGGGTCAGGCAAAAATGTATTTTTTTCAGAGCCATAAAGTAGTAGCAAAATGAAAGCCCATCAAGAAGAGGAGAACATATTAAAACCACCTCCCAGCAAGCCTTATGAATGTTTTTTTACATTGTCTTATTGAAGGAAAAAACTGTGTACTTGCCTTATTCTTGATGCAAGCTTCTCTTACTGAGTAGGCAATGTACTTTAGGGAGAAGCAGGCAGCTCCTTACAGGAACATTCACTGCTGAGATCCATACAATGACCACCATCAGGATCTCTCTGCAACAGCCCAACTACAATTTGCAACACTGGGGAAAGCTACAAGTCCAAGGAATGACTGCAGCGAGAGATGGTGCAGAGCAATTCAAGCCAGGGGACGTGGTGGTTCTGGTCCCCATCCTACCCCAGCCTGCAGCCTCACCCACACCAACACAAGGTCTCTTTCTCACAACTAGTGTTTCTTTTTCTCTCTCTCTGCAGTTACGACTACAACAAGCTCTCGAACACAAAGCTGGCAAAGGAGAGGAAGGGTTTATAGTGTGACAGCACCCCACCACCTTATAAATAACAGAGCTCAGCTGTGAATAGGGCAGTAGACTGTGCTGGTATCTTTGATGGCTCTGGGCTGTGCTTGAGTTTACCTTCATCTGGATGGCTGCATGCTAGCTTCTGCTGCTTGGTACAAATACATCCTTGCCTCTGCTGCTGGTCTGAACCCTTGCTGTGCCAACACTTACCTCTCTACAGCTTCTAGTATTGTGATTGCCAGGCATTGAGAGCATTTTCTTTATTAAAGCCATTTTCAGCAATGTCTCGTACTGTCCTTTCACTGCCATCTCCAGATACAAACAAGACCTCCTTGGCACAGGTAAACACAACATCCTCAATAACCAGATATGAATAGCTATTACTTTTAGGAACAGCTGTCACAATTAACAAAAAATCTTCCTCAAATGAAGCAGGAAGAGAGAGTTTAAGCTTTTCTCCTCACAGATTGAACTATAACCCAAGATACCTTCCTTTTTTTCTAATTTTCTAATTCAACGGAAGGTTAAAAGTGCCTGCAGGACAGTTGTTGATCAAATTTAAATCAAAGTAGGAAACAAGAGAGATGGAGAGGGAGGACACAGCACAGGCCCATCACACTGGGAGCTCATCAAACTTCAAATTCTTCCCTTGAGGCCTCACATGAATTCCGGATGGCTGTTAACTATGTGTGGAGTAACGATCCCAGCTGTCCTGATGCCAATTCTCTGTGTGTTTTCTCAGTGAAGCTAAGGCCAACTCCAAGGGAGAAAAATATCCAAATGGGATCTATACAGAGGGCAGCCCTAAGGCCAAGCCTAACCAGCAGGTGCTTTGATGCCTCATGTTCTTGTGCGGCCACATAAATTAGGGCACAGCAGTAACCTAGATGTTGGGGAGGTGAGGGGGTTCAGTCCAGATGGACCCTTGGGCGAACAACTTGTTTTAATGGATTAGGAAACAAGCCAGCAGAGCTTCACCGGCCGCTCCCGGTCAGTCAGAAATTGTCCATCAGCAAATAGAACCCAGGGAAAGAGAGACCAGAAGTGAAACAAAACCCTGGAGGAGCAGAAGGCTCCTTGCAGCACCACAGACGCACGTGGAGCGCTCTGAAAGGTAGAGTACATTCTGGAACGTACATTCAGTCTGATGAAGACTAAGGATTTGAGCCATATAGCTCTGCTTTCCCAAACCTACAAGAACTCAGAGCTAAAGGGTGAAATTCAGGATTATATCCAACTGCTAACGCAGATAAAGCTGATGACTCAAATCAAAGCATCGTAAAGAAGTGAAATAAAGAGCCACCAGTCAGGTTAATACTTTTACATCCTCTTATCTGTTTAGTATGAAAACACAACAACCTCCAGCACAGCTAGACCTTGGGAGGCCCTTCACCTTTACATTTAATTTAAAAGTTTTATAATGCTAATTAATAAACTCATCCACTTAATTACACTATATTATTATAACTGAGATAAACCTCTTGTTTGCAAAGGAAGGTCTAGGAAGATAGCAGTATTAAGTGACAAGCAAGAGTGATTAATTTCTAAAATATTCCTTAATGTCTGACAAACTTTTAAACATTAAGACTGTCTAGGCAGTAACTCAAATTGTGCTCAGCTTGGATATTTGCCAGGTAAAGGCTCTCTATTATCCAACAACCCATTTTCCAAATTTGAACTAGATGTGATTTGCTTCTCCTTTCAGTGAACCACTGAAAACTTTTGCTGAGCACAGTTGATTAAATAAGCTTTTCTAAATAGTTTTTTATTCTGAATACTTTCCTCATAAGAGCATGTGGCAAGTAAATTACAAAAACTAAGAAAATGCTACACTGTCAGAGAAGTGGGGAAAAGCCAAGTTGTAAGAGTCTGAATCTACCTGCATTTAAACCTATTATCAAGCTTCTAATTCAATGGAAAGGTTTAGACTAATTAACCTCGTATTCACCGTGAACACAGATGAACACAAAGGATACTGGCACAAAATTACTTGCATTTTACTACTGCCCCCAGGAACTTAAAGATGTTAGTTCTGGATATCCTATAGCACACACACTCTGATGGTATTCTGTGAGAAAAAGTGGGAAAGTAATTACTAACATTTTAAAATGGGAATTTGACCAAAATTACATACAGTATATAATATTACACAACGTTAATTATTTTTTAATTATAGCAGGTTGTTCTCCAAGAGGTTTAATTTACAGCATTGACAGCACTGGGAGCCGGCTTCACTGCAGTTCACAAAAATGGTACTGCAACATTGGAAGTAAATATCAAGTGTGTGTTTTGGTTTGGTTTTTTTTAATACTTGCCTAAAAGCCTTCCAGGCACAAGCAAATCCTCTACACCTAGCATTGCTCTTTGCAAGAACGGACAGCAATACCTCTCCTTCCATAACTGAGTTTGTACATAAGAGCTTAATCCTGGAAGGACTGACCTCCCCTCCCAGGTTTTCATCCTGGAAAGAGACTCTTTGCCTTTATTTATTTATTTATTTAAAACAAACAACCAGAACATCAGAAACCAAAACAAGAAAGCTGGCAAAATGTAGCATGATGAAAACCAATGGAAAATATCTGTTTATACAATTCTGTAAAAAGAAGCGAGGATAACTTATTCAGAAGTATACATTAAGACAGAGAGATGCTGAGTAAGCTTGCACAACAGGTGAGCATTAGGATTTGGATAGTCAATAAATATAAGGCTCCATTCAAAAACTAGCTTAACATTAGCAAAGACCAAGCAAAGCTTTTTATAATAGTGCTCCACGGGATGTGTACAGATGCATATTTCAAAAAATGGATTTTTGTTCTTCATGACAAGCTCTATGCTTCCAAGATGAGGGTGATAAATTAGTTAAAAGCTCCAAGCAGCCAGAAAATGCAAGATGTAAAATTCTTCGAGAAGCTGTGTTAGAGCTTATGCCAGCAGCTCTTGCCAAACACAAGCACAATTAACCAAAGTGAATCTGCAAAAGCCGGCAGCAAAAAAAAAAAGGGGGAGCAGGGAGATAAGGAGATGGGAAAAGGCTCATCAGATCTCACATCTGAACTATGAGACAGCACAAAACAGGATGGTCATGTAGCAGAGAGAGAAAAAGCAAGACCATTGTGCAAAATAGAACATGAGAAGAGAGAGTAAATGGATACAGAAGCACAGTAATAAAGACAGCTCGTGAACGTACAGGTCTTTTCAAAACCCTGAGGACATATCACATAGAACATAAGAAAGCAAGGCATCTATGTGATGGCATAGCCAAGAGGAAAGCAAAGCTATAAGGAGGAGATAACTGGTGATAGGACAACAGCAGATGTTCTTCCCTAAGGACAGGGATGACAGAGCTGCATGTCCACAGAAAACACTGTTAGGAGGGCTCTTGTTTGGTTTTGGTGGCGGAGGAGTTACACCACAAAGGCAGTGCCTGGCCTGCAGGAACCCTAGGAGGGAGCAAACAGCCTCGGACCAGCTGGACCTGGTGTTTCCAACTGCTCTGGGACTCTGCCGCAGCCAGTGTAGACACCCTGCATTAGCTACACCCAGTGGCCAGCTAAGCTGGAGGGGCAATGCAGCAGGGCAGCCCGTGGCTAGCCACATTTCATCACATTTCTTGAACAAACCTTGGTTGTTGAAAGCCTGCTCCCAACCAGAAGCAAAACAGGTGTGCTTTTAAGTTAAACAGCTGCGTTAAAATCTCTGCCTGTTTTTGGCAGGGGTGCCAATAGTTAACCAGAGTGACAGGGTTAAATTGCAAAAGCCAACTAAATACCAATTGTTTGCCCCTTCTTTGCTAACCTCCTTCTCACTTGTCTGCAGTAAACATAACAACATCAGAGCACATACATAAAATAACCTCCTCAAGTGCCCTCAGTGCTGCTGCTGAGGTGGCACCAAGTGCCAGAGGGCACATGTCCCGCAGACAAGCTTTTGTCCGTGTGTGTCAGGACAGGAGTCCCAAGGACACAGCATCTCTCACGCTGCCCCTTCTTCCTGAGCCTGGGGAGCCATCACAGGTCCATGCTCCAAATGCCTAAGGTGCCAGTGTTACAGCAACAGAATACAAGAAACAAATTGCCGAAACATGCAAGGCTCATACAGACAGAGCACAGCCCGACAGTCCAGAGAAGTAAGGTCTGGAAGCTTCTTAACCTCTAGAGATGGAGTGGGACTAAGTCACAACATAACATCAAAAATACTGAAAGACCCCAAGCCCATTTGTTCTGAATTTGAGACAAAGCAGCAGATCCTGGGAACTTCCCCGAGAAGGATCAGGAGTCATTTTTTGCCTGCAAGCATCGTGCCCTTGCCCCTTGTATTTCTCAGAAAGCCAAGTAGAAAGCCACTAGTGACTTCAGCCCAAACCCAGCAATAAAATCACCAATAAATAATTAATCCTATGTGGAGGGGGAGACAACAGAGGGAAAACCAGGCGCGTCTACATGGACATTTCTTCTTCTACCTGTCAGTCCCCTTAATTTACAAAGGGCAGTATTTTCCAAGCAGTGCTATTTCATAAAGCAATGGTTACTAGAGAGTCTGCACTAGCATCATGTCTCTCCAGAGGTTTTTCAGCACTGACATAGTGTTAGTATCCCTCTTAACCTTTTAATATCACAAAGGGAGCATAACCTACAGCTCTAAAGAGAGATCAAGTAAAATATCCATGAAGCTCCTAGTTTCATCTAGTGCATCACAATGCACTACCAATACCGCAGTAAGTTTTCCCCTTTCTGGCAAAGGAATCACAACCAAAACTCAAGGGATTTACTGAGAAACAGAAGACAAGTGAAGCAGAGATAAGGATGAGAGGGAAAAGAATGGTAGAGCAAATCTTACAGAGTGCTGCTGACTCTCCTCTATCTGGGGTACCAGAGCCCCCCCTCCAGCATCCCCTCAGCCCATTGGGAGCGTGCTCTGCAGAGAGGTCACAGCATGCCTCTACCATCTAGCACACAGCTGTGTGATCTCCTGTTATCCAGAGGCAAAATTTTAGATCTAATCCACATTGCCTATTTTACAAAAACAATAAGAAAGAGTATGCCACATTCTGTAACTAAACGTAGTTCTGCAGTAGCTTCACTGGTCAATCTTATCTTCAGAATTATACATCAGAGAGGCAGATGTATAGGCTGGGAATTTTTCCACTTTCATCAAAGGAAAAAAAGGCAAAACAGTGACTACGCAGCACTGACTGCTCTCAGAAGCCAGAACTATAAAAACGCTACCAGCAGCACTGAAGATGATTTGAGTATACTTTGTATGGTGAGCAACTGCAGTGAGCACTTTGTTGGTGTGCTAGGGCCAACCAGCTTCTCAGTAACCAATAAATTAAAATGTCCTTTCTGACAGCCACTGCACAGACTTCTCAGTAGGGGAATGTTTTGTTTGCTTAAACAGAATTTATTCCCTAGGCTCACTAAGGAAGGAGAAAGAGAACTTCTAGCTTTAAATGTATTATGCAGCATTCTGGTAAATATATGCTGTCTGGCAGAAACACATTATGGTCAGTGTTCCTCTACTGCTTGTTGTAGGTGTCTTCAGATCTACAAACATTTTGTAACACTTCTTTCCCAGTGGCTCAGAAAAGGAGAATGTATTTCCAAACCACATTGCTCCATTAGATACAAGCAAGTCTTTCTAGCACTCAAGTTAGCTTAAGAATTCCAATATTATCTGTGCCTATATATTTCACAAGGACTTTTTAATGTTGGACAAATATGTTTTAAAAACAAAGCCCCCCAAAACTCACCGCTTTCTAATAAAGTATTACTCATCATTTATGTGCTAGAGCACCAATTTGCAGCAAACTTTCTGAACAACGGGCATACAAATAGGTCTCTGATTTTTCTTGAGTTTATACTTACAGAATGCCTGAAGCAAACAGAAAATAATGCAACAGCTAAGAAAGCTTTCCTTGATTTATAAAAGGACCGTGAGCCATGCAGGCACTACAGGGCTTCTTTTTGCAGGGTTCAGCAAAGGTGGACAATGAAAGCCCAGACCCAAGAGCCACAAAACCACACAGACCCTCCAGTGAACAGGAGGTCTATCAAGCAAAAGGATGTATTTCTGCTCACTGAAATAGACCTATAGTGCTTTCAGTAAAATATATTTTAAACAGGCACATCTTAATTTCTTTTTCCATTTGATATGAGGGAAATTCTGCATGTCAAGTGATCAAAACACTAGATTATTTCATGGAAACTCTACCTTCAGTCCACACTCCAGCCAAACTGCCAGTCTCTTCAGGCAGGATTCACCTAATCTAATATAGGCACAGGGAAATTTGTTGGCTATGTGTAAGCTAGTCACCTCAGGCTATGTTTATAATCAAGAGGGAGAAACAGGCTTCTTCAGAGGGAAATTCACCCTAGACATACCCAAGTTAAAATCTCTGTATGAACTTGATCTTTAGCCATACAACATTTCACGACTATCTTTTTCCTTCAAACTCAGAAGATATCCAAACAAAAAGTTAGAAACTGCTTATGGTCAGAGGTGAAAGCAAAAACACATAACATTACAAGTTAACAATTTTTATGATGATTTTGAGCGGAGTATCTCATCGAAACTTACACAGCACTTGGGTCAAAATGATTTAACAACACCGCAAGGAGCTTAACCTTCTCAAGCAAAAAAGAGATGGGGAGTGACTCATCATTTAGCACCAGTTTGAATTAGAGTATTCTGCCCTAAGCCATTAATTCCTTACCTTCTGGAAAACAAACATATTCACATTTGGAGGTCACCACCATATTCTGCATCCCTGTGAAACTTTACTAATAGCAATTCTAAAACAGTATTTCTCTACATGACTGCAAATGACTTTCATTGCACACTTAAATGATGTGAATTTTCCCTTCATGATGGTTCCTTCAGTTCTCATTCAGAAAAAGTAGCATCTGGTGTGGTACTTAGCAGGGGACTGATGTCCTTTTTTAATGAGCACCAGAAGAGACAGATACACAAAGCATGAGGAAATAGTGATTAACTTTCTGTTGCCCATAGTCTCCCAGAGCTTAGTCGTATTTATTTTAATGGTTATGCACTCAAGCAAACAGAACTGTGTATTGTTTGTGATGAGTTTGCCTCCTCTTAAACAAGAGAGAAGACACTTGAAGTTATATTCCAACATAAAATGTGAGGCAGAGACCTGATTAATCATTGGAAAGAGAATATTATCCAGGAAAAAAAGAAAGAAAAAAAAAGAAAAAACTTTCAGTGACTCACTGTCACTTGCAATATCTAGCCAGGAAAAACTGGCTGGAATAAAATAGCTACTAAATAAGATCTAAAGCCAGATCTTCCTCAGCAAGTTACTGAAGAGGCATAACAACCAGCCTGGCTTTTCAGACTGGACAGGGGCAGCAGAGATGCTGCTGGCCCTTGGGAAACTCTGCTCTGGTGAGAAGAGCACAAACTTTCTGGGGGAATGCCCCAGCTCCAGACTCTGTTCACACTTCACCCTTGGTAGCAGGGGCTGCATGTCCCAACACAGCAGCTCCTCATACAGCTCACACTCAGTTCACTGTACTGGTGAAGCTAAACCACCACCCCCTCATGGAACTATTATCAGGGTCATCTAAAGAAAGCACCCACCAGACGAGACATACTCAGAGCCTCAGTCTCATCCAAAGAAGCCTGAGATCTCAGCCCCCAGGGGCTGCCTCTTAATGTTTTTCAAAACACTAAATCTCTAAAAGCCTCTCTTCTCTTCTTTCAGAGAGCAAAGAGTGCGTTTACATCTTCATCAAGAGCAGAAAATGTTTACAGGAATGAACAAAGGAGCCCAGACTCCTCACTGTTTCATAGTACGAGCAGTGCCATACCTTACCATATAACAGGAGCAGAGGATTAGCATCAAAGACGTACAACATTAATAGCCAACACTTTCTGACTCAAAGAAGTGACTGTAGCAAGATAACAATACTGAAACGACACCTTTTACCAGCAGCCAAGCTAACTCAAATATTTTTATGTCACCTCACTGTTGCTGCAGAGCAAAGGAAAACATTTAGAAAGGTGAGAAGTAACAGGAACAAAGTTCTATCTGCTCACACTATACTATTTTATCACAGCCTTCTGCAATTTCATCCAGCTGTAAAGAAAGAATAACTCAGAAATTATGGCTCATTGAATCTGTTACAGAGGAAGGAGAATGAATGGACCCTTCCCCACTCAATCATGACTGTTTGCAGAGGGAACTGTGGTGAAATAACTGTTTATCAGATACCTCCAGCTGTGTGACACCCTGCTGCACCTATCCACTGAAAAGGCACCCGCCAGCACGTAGCTGATCCAGAAAATCCTTTCCCTGATTCTCCAAACAGCATCTGCTCTCTTTCCACCATGCTTTCTAGTCTCTCTAAGCTTTCTTCTCTTCAAGGTAGCTACCCCCTGGGCAGCCTCCTCTGGAAGCAGCCGTATGTGGGAACAAGCCCCAGAGCTCCTCCTGGGGTCCAGACTCACCAGGCTGGAGGCTCCTGGCAGTGATGCATTCTCGCACCACGGCTTTGTCCATCCTTCAGGATCTTCTTTCACAATCTCCATCACAATGTTTAGCACAGAATACGCTCTTCTGAGCAACTATTGTTCCATCCACCTCTATGTTTAAAGTTGTCTCCAGAATGTTAGCTATTACATGTGTAGTTCGGAATTTGTGTAACTGTTTCCTTTCCCTCCCCATTGATTAATTTTGTTGCTGTCATCTTGCAAATTTCTGCTATAGAATTTCATTTTTACCCACAGTTTAGTTTAGGTTTTAATTTAATGCAGTGTTCAGTTTACAATAAGCCTCTTTTTGGTTATTTATGGCTTCTGGTTACCAGAAAAACTTGAAATGCTTGCTGGTTGAACTCTCCTATGCCAAGACTATTAAGCATTTCATCCCCAGCCTGTAACACTAGTTTAATAGCTGACAAAAGACCAAGTGTCAGCTCTCAGGTCCGTATCAATACAGTTCACCTACTCAGCTAACCTGCTTTCCTACCTGGTCATATGACTAGGACCTGTGTTGACCATAATCACCTAATGGCTAAGAGGCAGCAAAGCACAAGTGGCTTAAATGTCACAACCTCCAAAAAAGCTGTTATATAAAAGCTTTAAAAATGTCAGATGGTTAGCCAAGCATAAAATTAAAAAAATAAGGACTCTGAGTAATTTATTGCTTTGCAACAGGATCTCTGCTGTTAAAGAGGTCTTCACCAACACACATGCTTTGACTTAGAAACTTGAGCTCTCCTGGACAAGCAAGACATTACACTTTGCTCATAATATTTCATTTTGTTTTCATTAGTACATACATGCAAATGAGAAAAATGTAGATACAGAACTGCATTTGTATTTAATGCATCACTGGTTCCATGTAACACCTTGACATCAATGCAAAAGCATTTCTATTTCTTCATAAAAATACTTATTCAAAGAAATGCTGTCATTACAGCTCATATTGTACATCCTTCACTTCAACTCTAATAGGGAACAGCAAAATTATAGAGTGTTGTGAGATAACCGACAACCACTTACTGTTGTGGCTTTCAGTAAAAGGCTCAACCCATGTTTTTCATTACGAATAGAAGTGGGATAGTTTCCATTCACCTGAACGCCACTTGTTTCATTGCAACATGTAGCAGAGAAGCCACAAGGTTTTATGACATATGTAAAAAACAGACAGATAATTGAAGAAAATAGTGTGTTTAATAAATATTCTACTGCCAAGCAATGTGACTAATGCAGTGCTAGGAAAAAAAAAAACAACAAACAAACCAACAACAAAAAACCAACACAACCTGGCACACAGAGAAGATCCAGTTCACAGAATGCCTAGAAAATCTCTAAGTGATTCAATTCTATTGTCCACACTTGGTTTTAGTTTTTGAGGTGCCCTGATAGAAAGATTAATCATTCATGCCATCACATTACAGCAGCACAACACTGAACATGCTGAGGAGACAACAGGTTACCAGATGTCAGTTCCTCTGCTTTAGTTGGCCTGATTCCACCTTCAAGTTCAAGTCAATCCAAAGTAAAGCAAAGTACTAGCAGAAAGGCCAGCCTTTCTCCAAGTCATTAAAAGTATGATTTCCCCAAGCTCAGAAATCTACCTTTTTAGAATTCTAAAAAATTACATTTTGTCATTTGAAAAGCTATGTCTATCTCCAGCCTCAAGCAGAAAGCCTATCTTTAAAAGAGAAATGTCCTACCGCATGCTAGAAAAAAATTGTCTGTTTTTAAAAATCCCTAGAGGAACATGTGATTCATTGGTTGTTTACTTAAGCAAATTTTTAAGCTGCTAGTGCTAATTCAAAAGTTGGCACAATTAATGTAAACATTTGTTCCAAAGTAGTATAGATTGGGGGGGAAGGGGTGGATCAAAGGCTCATGAAGAGGCAAATATTTTCTGATAATCTAACAGGTCATTAGAATAACACCTTCTTTTTGAAGTGCGCGTTGTGTTATTTTTGAAAGCTAACAGAGATCACTGCCTTCTTGTAGGTAGCTTGTTTAGGCAGAAGGATGTGAATTGGGAAGTTTGTAGGGCAACAGCAATTTTTATTTTTAATTTAGAAATAGCTTTAGATGTCTAAAACAGATTTCTGAATAGCCTGATAAACCGCACCATCCCTATGAACACGGAGATAATCACGCATGTTTTTCAGTTTCAGCCTCTGTGAAGGATAGGGTTTCATCATTGAGTTCAAAGGACCAAATTTTGCTATACACAGAAGTTTTTGAACTTTATCACTACCTTTTGTCTCATGACTTCCCCTCATCAAGATTCAGAGTCATTGTGTCAACCCCTCCACAACTCTGCTGCTATGACAACCTGCCTGTTTTGCCTACAAACAAGAATAATTCTCCTTCTGGGGAGGTTAGAACAAGGCCAGTAGAAAGAGCACATCAAACACAGTGTCATCAGGAAGGGTCCCCATAGCCCAGGTTCCACCTTCAGCAGCAAGATCAAGCTGTGGCAGGTCACAGGACACAGCACCAACCAACCCCATCACAGCCAATGCTCTTCAGTGTAACACCTGCCACCTTCCCAATCAACCACTGTGAGCTGCACGGCTCTGCTGCTTCACTGCAAGGAAAATGTCAACTGTAAAATAAATCCCTTTTTTTTTAGTAGAGGTTATGTTTTTCAGGGGAGATACAAGGGGAACACGCCTTCCTCCCAAACACCAGAGGTAGCTGAGGTATTCTCAGCTCGTATCTCCTTCCAAAGCCAAGGGAACAACCCACCTATGCAGCCATTTGTAATTTTTCAATAAATCTTTAAGTTTTCAAGAAGACCTGCAAGTTCCAACCAAATCTAAAATAAACATGCCATACAAAAAAAAAATAATCAAAACAACAGAGAGCAAGAAGAAAGAGTTCACAAAAGACAAGTGAATCAGGAAAGAATCTGAAATAAATTTGGAAGAAGTATAGCTGGCAGTGTTAGATATCAAGAAGCTTTTCCTCAAAGCATAGAAGAGGATTCAGCCAAGGATGAAGAAAGATCATTTCAGAAAGGAATGAGAAATACAGCCACAGAGGATGGTAAAGCAATTCAAGCATTAAATGAATACTTACATGTTTACAACAGAGATGCCTAAAAATCTGTCAGATGACACTGGCTATATATCTGCTATCATGAAAGAGTTCAGAAGCAGTTAAGGAAAAGCATTAAGCTAGCTGGAGCAGTGGAAATGAAGGACAAGACCACTGGAGAGCCTCAGCTACGCGACGGCTGTTGGACAGCCCAGGCACTCTCAGATTGAACTTGCCAGTTGCATCGAAGCGTACTACAGATACAGTCTCAGCCTACTGCATGCAAAGTGGTGCTTAGAGACGGTGCTCAGCACTGGCACCCCTCTCTGCCCACTGGAGTCAGAGGAAGGGGAGGCCCGACCCCACAAGAACTGACTGCAAAGTTATATCAGATGCTAAATTCAACCATCCCCCTCTAAAAAAATTTAAAAACCCACCTTCCGTTAGTTTGATCATGTACATGAACACCCAGACATGCAAGATTCATGTTAATCAGAATAATAAAAATTTAAAAGGGAAAATTCCACACATTTCAGCCTCTTAAAAGTTGCAAGGCATTACACTTGCGTTCATCCAGACAGCGATACTCCTTAAGAGGCTTAAAGAAAGTCTCTTAACACTCTTATTGCCTCCACATTTATTTTGACACTAGTGACTCAAACATGTCTACCACACGGAAAACAACACAAAATAAGTTTAATGAAAAACAAAACTGATTTTCAGCTCCAACAGCTCCAACCTCAGAAGGAAAACTGAGCTAATATGCAGAGAATCATTTACTTAATGAATTCAGCCTCTTCCTGTTTGCAAATTGTCCAAGAACACTTGGCAATTTGTCACACACGCTCCTTAGTTGAAATTATTTGCAAAATATCCTTTTCAAATAATTCTGAGATTCCAAATTCCTCACATTGTGAGAAATTGCATTGTGATTATACAAGACTCAAAAAAAAAAACCCCAAAACCAAACCAAAACAAATTGGGTTGTCCGGTTTACCTAGTGTTGCACGGCGTATTTTTTCATTTCCTAGATTGAATAGTTGGTCCTGGTGGACAAGCAACACAATATGAGCGAGCAGCATGCTGCTGCAGCAGAGAAAGCCAAGAGGACGCTGGGTTGCATCAACAAGGGCATCACCATCAGAGACAAAGAAGTCATTACCCTACTCTAGTCAGAGATTGCCAGGCCATACCTAGAATACTGTGTTCAGTTTTGGTCCCCGCTATGCAAAAAAAGATGTGGACAGGCTGGAGAGGGTCCAAATGAAGATGATCAAAGGACTGGGATGCCTGCTATATAAGGAAAGGGTGAGAGAACTGAGCTTGTTCAGCCTTGAGAAAAGGTGGCTTAGGGGAGACCTTATCACCATGCTCCTGTATTTAAAGGGTGGCTACAAAGATGATGGAGACTCCCCTTTTACAAGGAGTCGGGTAATGGTTACAAGTTACTCCTGGGGAAATTCCCATGGGACACAAGACCAATTTTTCATAATGAGAACAACCAGCCATTGGAATAATTTCCCTAGGGCACTGGTGGATTCCCCAGTATTGGACACTTTTTAGATTCAGCTGGACAGGGTGCTGGGCCATCTTGTCTAGACCATGCTTTGCCAAGAAAGGTTGGACCAGATGATCCTTGATGCCCCTTCCAACCTGGTATTCTACGATATATAAAGCTTACGAAACTGTGTGATGGCTAAGAGAAGCCCACTAGAAAACAATTTGACAATCTTGATGTCGTGTGAGATGAAGGCTTCATCAGTCATACTGAATGCTGCCCCCATCAAACCAACTTTGGAAAGCAACCCTGTTGAACAGATTATTCTTCTTTCCTTTTGCTTAGGTAACTAAGAATGAGATGCAGAAAAAAGGGGACAAGGGGCAGAAGAGGTGCATCAGGAGATTTCAGCAAGCAAAAGGCTTGACAAACCATGCAGGATTCAGCCTGAAGCATCCTCAGGTGTTTCACAAAATTACTCCTGAAAAGATCTCTTCATTTTTGTAGAGAACAATAAAGGTATTTCACATAATTCTCAGATTCACAGGGCAACTAAATCCTTGATTTTTCATTGTAAGCCATTTATGTAGAAGATTCTTTACATTGTGGATCTAATCACATTTACCATAGTCCTTGGGGGAAACTACCTTGGAATTCCAGGCATGTCTCTGCAAACAATATCAGCAGCAGCTGATTCCAACTCATACATTATTTTTATTCCTATGGTGCCCTCTCTTTGGTGCTAAGTTTGATACATTTTTTCTCTTTTTTTAAAAGAAGGAATATTCCTCTTCTGTAATTTCAGCCTCCTTCTTTCGAACAGAAAGGAGGCAGAAGGGCTCTGCACATTCTAAGAATACAAGCTTCAAGCTAGGCACTATTTCTCTAAACTACAACCTGCTTTGTCAAACATCTAGGCATGTTCAGCTGATCATGTTTTAAATAGGACTGGCTCCTTTTAAACAAATCACTCGAAAGCCTGGTTCAGAGTTATTTAAAGTGGTTGGTATTTTATGACACTATGAATGCT
Source organism: Pterocles orientalis (assembly GCA_011057875.1). Classification (NCBI taxonomy): domain Eukaryota; kingdom Metazoa; phylum Chordata; class Aves; order Pterocliformes; family Pteroclidae; genus Pterocles; species Pterocles orientalis. The sequence continues at coordinate 400,452 of WKFP01015424.1, forward strand.
GCACAATGCAACTGCTGAGCTTTAAAAACACAGAAACTAGAAAGTGGGTACAAGAAACTACCATCTGTCCCTCTAAACAATTATCGTCCTGCCATCTGTCTAGACACTAGATAATGTTTTTGCTGTTGGTAATATTTGATTGCAAAAGCTCGCTCTATGGATACTAAGAGGAGGAAACCATTTTAAGACAAAAAAAAATACTGCTGATCATTCAAGTTTCTCTTTTCCACTAGAAAAGCTTATCATTGCACTGTTTTCTACTGTTGGACAATATGTGAAGGGTACATTGCAATGATATTGGACCCCTCAATAATGAAAGGCTTCTTCTCCATGATTATTTTATTATTTATAAAGTACTTAGTATGTTTATAATAAAAAGCACATTAAAAGACTGAAACCAACTTCAAGGTGGGCAAAGGATGAGGAAAAGTTTATTGAATTTTTTTTTGGACTTTCTTCCCCACTTTTGTTTTGCTCCATCCCAGAGCAGCCACCCAGCAGATGACCGATTTAAGCCCTTCAATGAACCTGGCAGCTGCAGTTCTGCAAAGGCCAGCCTGAGCGTGGATTTAGATGGCCAGCAAAGCCCAACACAGGAGGGACAGAGAACAGGGATTCCCTTGCAGATCCATAGGCTGCTGATGCTACTGGTCCCTAGTGAGCTTCAGCTACTCTGGAAGAGCAATTACATGGACATAACTACCAAAAGGACTTCCACTTCCTGGTAATGTCTTTGGGAAAGACACCCTTGAGAAGTCTCTTGCCGGGTCATTAGCTCCTCCCCACACTCTAAGCTTTGCAATCTTTGAGATGGAAGGCTGTGTAGAAATGTACTGCCAGGTCTTATGTTACACGACAAAGCCTCCAATATAATCTTGAATTTGAGCGCGTCTGTCAGAATTACTCTTTGATTAGGTCATTAGTATCTTTACTGTAATTACGATTATTAGTGCTACAGTATACTTACAAGGTCCACCCATGTAACTTGTATCACCCAAGATCTTTCACCAAGACTCAAAAGCATAACGAAGGGCTACGTTTGTTTTCAGGCTGCTGCAACTCCTTCATATCTGACTCCCGCAGAGCCAAATGAATGCAGCAGCACACAATAACTGAACCAGCATCTGTTTAGAGTCTACTGATAATGAGATTCGTGAAATCTGCTGAATGTTTTATTAAATAAATCAACCATATTTCTTAGTGGGGAAGAAGAAAAGAAGCAGGATTACAGGTTAACATACTGCTTTTTCCCCTTCTATAACAATTAAATCCTTTAAGTGTGGGGGGGAAAAAATGGTTTTGTGATCTAATTCTAATCCTTTTCAACACAAACAAGTAACCAAAAGATTTCAGTCAAATTTGTTCCTCTCCAATTTGTTAAGGTCCAGCGGCAGACCAGAGGCATTTCAAGTCAAGGACACATGAAAGGCGGGGATAGCTTCTCCAGCCCCTAACTATACTGCAAGTCTCTTTTGGGATGCAGGGTGGGGGGGGAGTGGATTTCCAAATAACACTGCTCATTGAAGATGGGAGTAAGTTTACAATGCATTAAAACCCAAAAGGTTCACATCTCCTGCTACTGCACCTACCATTATAGTGACAGAGCACAGGCAGCTTATGTGAAGTGCGCTCTGTAACACACAACAAGCAAGTACAGAAAATCCCTACTTAGCAGCACATAGTTATTACTGAAAAGCTGAATAAGCACCGTTGTATTTCTTTCTGAATGGGCCTGGGTGTAGCAGATATTCCCTAGAATCTTAGGACTAAATCACCAACCTTGTCCTAGTCTGGAAACACAGTAAACATGGATGCAGACTTAACACTGGGGTGGGGGGAAAGAAAAAGGACAGGAGACAGCATAAAAGGGGCACATACCACCTGCATTTCCTGAAGCATGTATTTTATTCATAAGCGTAAGCTGGTGAATAATTCACACGCAGCGTCATGTAGCAGAGGCCAGTTAAAGAACCCCGCAGTGGTCATTCCTAGGCTTGGCTTTGCCACTTGTTGCACTGAGTTACTCAGCCTTTTGCAAACATTTCTACAGTGGAACTGGAAGCAGACAGCTCAGCTGACTGATTCCAGATCTGCAAAGGGATTATATTCTTTGGAAGAGCTACTGGGAAGGACTAATTCAGTGTAGTAAAGAAAGTTCTTCATCTAGTTTTCAATGAAACATCTTGAAATAGCACAAGCATGATTTACTAGAAAGACATTCACCAGCTTTACATTCATGGTGCTGAAAATTGACCAAGGAAGCCAACAAAGCTGCTGAAGCCAATCAGTGAGCCTAACCATAAGGCTCTAATTGACTGGCTTAATCTGTACCTTAGTTCTGAACTGAGCTGGAGAAAAACACATACTTATCTGAAGCTGACTGAATAGGCTTAAACACATGACTCAGTACAGGAGAATATCAGTACCTTAACCAAGCTGTTGCACTGCAAGCTTCCTTCACCAAAGGCACAAAGGTCTATCGCTCTATCAGAGACTGAAGATGAGAAGAGCCACACCCTGAAGCCTAAGAATCCAGGAAATGGAGAACAGTTTTAGAAGGCAGCATGCATGCACACAGCCCATTCCAGCCATCACTTTCCTGGAGCTTATTAAACAACAATTTTCTAAGCAATGCTTGGAGAGGAAGTTCAGAAACACCACCTCACCAACTTCTCTAAAACTGCAACTATTTGAAGATTCTTTGTCTGATTAGGTGACTCAAGCCACTTTTACGAAAGTGTTGCATTACAAAAACCAACACGAAGTTCCAGGATCACCGAAGTGCTCAGATTTCTATCACACGACTCCTAGGTTAGAAACAGCTGAGTACTGCCAAATGTCAATGACTTAAACTGGAGTTCCTTGGAACACCATTGCCCAAAACTTAGAGATCCAATTCAGTTGCAGCCCCGGTGTGGCAACCAGCTAGTGCCCCAGAGCACGGACTTCAAAGCACACCAGGGTCCAGACTGAGCAACATGTTGAGATCTGCGCGGGCAAAATTATAACTACATGCAGAACGGCTTCCAGCTCTGATTGGGATCTAATAGTTGCCCTTAAACTTCTAATGTATCTAACCACAAGTAAGTTTAAAGCTAAGACTACACCAAGAAAATGAAATATAACTTATTCTATGTTTAAAATATACTGGAAGTGTAAAGTGTTAAAACAAAGATGAAAAACACTTGTAGATAGCTCAGTTTAAGCTTTTCTCAACACTAAATGCAAATTAATGATACTGGATATTTTTTTATAAGAACAGCAAGTTATATCCAAGTAGTTCAACCAAAACATTTTCCCTATACTTTGAGTATTAACTCACCAGCTGATTTCCAATATTTAGCCTCTAGGCCACAACCTATCAACTTCTTATTTCTTCACTCAAACGACAAGGCAATAAAAAATTGAAGCATTTATGCAAATAAAACCCTGTCCAACCTCATATCACAGCACAGGCCTCCAGGTTCCAAATCCAAATTCTACATACCTTCCTCACACATGGCACTTATCTCACCAGACCACGAGTAAGCACGCAGTGTTGTAGATAAACTTTTATAAGAGGATTATAAAATCTTTACATTTTGTCTTAGTGAAAGTAACAGTGAAGTTTGCTGCAAAGGTCCAGTGAGCATGCCCCCTCCCTGTCACTCTGAGAATGAGGAGGAGACAGACTTCTCAATTCCTTAACCCTTCTCCCAGAGCCTGGTTTTCCTTCATACACATGCCTCTAATTCTTCTTGAGTGGAAAATGAATCAAGGCAACAATCTGTGCACAGAAGGGCAGCTTGACAACAGAAAAGGATTAGACCAAGTTAATAGCACAACGACAGAGCAAGATAGAACCAGCCTCTCTAGTACGGAAACAGGAAATAAAAAAGGGATAAAGAATGTTTTTCGCCTGATCCTTTTCTTTAGACACCTTATTTTCAAAATCTTTGGGAAAGGAAAGGAAGCTCAGGGATAATGCCAACAGCTGTAGGAATGCAGGTCTGCACAGCCCAAGACACCAAACCACATACCACTGCACATGTGACAGCCAGGCTGGAAAGCCCCCGTACAGCACTGACAGAAAGATCTCCAAGGCCTTTGTTTCAGCTCAGCACCACCACCCAGAGGACATTAATTCTGCCTAGCACTGTAACTCCCCTTGGCCAAGGAAATCAGCTCTCTGAATTCATGACTGCAAGAACAAAATTTGCTCCCGAGTTCCCAGGGTGGTTTGTGAGGAACCCTAAAGAGGCTGTTTCAAGAATCTTGTTTCACTGCTCAAGTACGATTAGCCAACATGATTGCCATTAGCCAACTATCGTTAGCTTTGAATGTGGTGTGCTTCTCTTTGGCATGTCACTGAGCAATGGCACCTTCATTCCATTATAATTCACTACTATCACCTCTAAGGAGCCACCGACATTCAAGTCTCAGCTAACCAGAGGTAGCACTACTGACTGCAGTGAGGTCTACAGTGTGCTGCTGCCTCCTGGCCCCTCCTGGTAGCAGAAAGGCTGTGAGAGACACCAGTCTAGGGTGAGGGACAGATACAGTGCAA
>WKFP01015424.1:407222-425198 GCA_011057875.1 Pterocles orientalis
GGCTTCCAGCTCTGATTGGGATCTAATAGTTGCCCTTAAACTTCTAATGTATCTAACCACAAGTAAGTTTAAAGCTAAGACTACACCAAGAAAATGAAATATAACTTATTCTATGTTTAAAATATACTGGAAGTGTAAAGTGTTAAAACAAAGATGAAAAACACTTGTAGATAGCTCAGTTTAAGCTTTTCTCAACACTAAATGCAAATTAATGATACTGGATATTTTTTTATAAGAACAGCAAGTTATATCCAAGTAGTTCAACCAAAACATTTTCCCTATACTTTGAGTATTAACTCACCAGCTGATTTCCAATATTTAGCCTCTAGGCCACAACCTATCAACTTCTTATTTCTTCACTCAAACGACAAGGCAATAAAAAATTGAAGCATTTATGCAAATAAAACCCTGTCCAACCTCATATCACAGCACAGGCCTCCAGGTTCCAAATCCAAATTCTACATACCTTCCTCACACATGGCACTTATCTCACCAGACCACGAGTAAGCACGCAGTGTTGTAGATAAACTTTTATAAGAGGATTATAAAATCTTTACATTTTGTCTTAGTGAAAGTAACAGTGAAGTTTGCTGCAAAGGTCCAGTGAGCATGCCCCCTCCCTGTCACTCTGAGAATGAGGAGGAGACAGACTTCTCAATTCCTTAACCCTTCTCCCAGAGCCTGGTTTTCCTTCATACACATGCCTCTAATTCTTCTTGAGTGGAAAATGAATCAAGGCAACAATCTGTGCACAGAAGGGCAGCTTGACAACAGAAAAGGATTAGACCAAGTTAATAGCACAACGACAGAGCAAGATAGAACCAGCCTCTCTAGTACGGAAACAGGAAATAAAAAAGGGATAAAGAATGTTTTTCGCCTGATCCTTTTCTTTAGACACCTTATTTTCAAAATCTTTGGGAAAGGAAAGGAAGCTCAGGGATAATGCCAACAGCTGTAGGAATGCAGGTCTGCACAGCCCAAGACACCAAACCACATACCACTGCACATGTGACAGCCAGGCTGGAAAGCCCCCGTACAGCACTGACAGAAAGATCTCCAAGGCCTTTGTTTCAGCTCAGCACCACCACCCAGAGGACATTAATTCTGCCTAGCACTGTAACTCCCCTTGGCCAAGGAAATCAGCTCTCTGAATTCATGACTGCAAGAACAAAATTTGCTCCCGAGTTCCCAGGGTGGTTTGTGAGGAACCCTAAAGAGGCTGTTTCAAGAATCTTGTTTCACTGCTCAAGTACGATTAGCCAACATGATTGCCATTAGCCAACTATCGTTAGCTTTGAATGTGGTGTGCTTCTCTTTGGCATGTCACTGAGCAATGGCACCTTCATTCCATTATAATTCACTACTATCACCTCTAAGGAGCCACCGACATTCAAGTCTCAGCTAACCAGAGGTAGCACTACTGACTGCAGTGAGGTCTACAGTGTGCTGCTGCCTCCTGGCCCCTCCTGGTAGCAGAAAGGCTGTGAGAGACACCAGTCTAGGGTGAGGGACAGATACAGTGCAAGTCCCCTGTAGAGACTGGGCACCTCCGCAGCCAGTCCACACGAATACTTTTGTAAATGGTCACAAGTTCACAGAAGCAGCATGCATTAGCCATAATTTTTACATTTTAACAACCAAAGGGTACAACGCATTAGGAGAGCACCAGAATTAAGTAAAGTGAGAGTTAGCTTTGATGCTTTCTCATTACACATAAATCCCAGGATACCATCCTGAAACAGGGACCAGGTTTTTTTCTCACTGACACTTGTGCTAGAAAACATGAAGTATTCACTGTTTCCAGTCTGTCCCCATGTAGACTGAGGTCAGCCAGCAGCTTATGGGAAGCACTCGGTTTCCCCATAAAGGTCATCTTCATCATCCCTCCTGCCCAGCAATCAGCAGGGACAACCCACAAAGGTCTCCTGTGCCTATAGGCACAGGTTTCAATGATGCAACTGGGCATCTCGTATCCACTAGGTAACCACCCAGGTTCCCAAAAGATCCAACCTCTAAGCGCAGCTGACTCCCAAATGAAAGTGAAAGGGGACTAGGACCAGCACTAGAAATTTTCCCCTCCCTGTCCTTTGTCACCCCATGCTAATTATGGAATTCAGATAAGCAAAGGATTTGCGACATTGTAACAGAAGGGATTTAAAGGTCCTAATTTGTTTTATTCCAATTTCTCCCAGAAGTAGAAAACGAGAAATCAAAAAGTCAAAGTTATTTTAAGAAGTCATAAGTTATTGCACTCTACTGCCCAGTACAATGAACTATTCTCAGTTCATGTCAGTTGTTAATAAGACTTTAACATAATATAGCAACTCAGCATAATTAAAAATACACCACAATGGACATTCACCTCTAAAAATAGTTATAAAAAAACTGGACAAAGTCAATCTGAAAATAGATAGGGGGAAAGGAAGAGAAACAAAATAGATTAAGTAGGGCAAATCATATTTGATGCCAGCGAGTACAGTATTTCAAGTTCATAAAACATTTTTTTTACAAATGTATAACTAAAGCATGCAATAGCATACTAATCCAGTCAGTGTTCAGCCCCCATCACTTATTTTAAACCATAAATAGCAGATATTCCAGCTTTATTTTCTCTGATCCTCACAATAGGTTCAGTCATGCAAGGTTCTGACAACTCTGGCATTAACAAATAAAGGCTCACTGTGTGCAAAGATATGAGTAGCCTTACCCACTGATTTTAGCCTTTAAAGTTCACAAAAAAATCTCCCTGCTGCTTTACCGGGGTAATTCAAACCAGCTCTAAACTCACACCATGAATGTTGATTTCATTAGAAGAAAAAACAAGCCCATTTTCCCTGAAGTTAAGCGGACGCTCAAATGCTCTGCTGGTTCAGTGCCAGAGCACCCAGCACTTCGGACAGTCACACGTAACAGAAATGCACTATTCCACCTAGTAATTGTGATTGGTACCATAGTACATAAAGGTAAGGGCTGTGCAAGTATTTAATGCAAAGATTGATGGGAAAGTGATGATATACTGTTGAAGTTTAAATTTAGCTCCCTGCTGACCCAAGAGACTAACAATTTGTTTGAGAGAACCCAGTGTTAAAAACCATTTTTAGGAAATTGTTTCACCTTTTCTCCAAGGCAGAGATGCTGCAGGTTTTACCGGATGACAGCAAATGCCTGTGTTAATACCACTTGGACAAGACATTACAAGATTTTCTCCAAATCCTACCAGCAATTGCAAACACAAATGAGAAAAATCTTGTTTCACAAGTTTGTTCAGCACCTCCTTCTTGTGCTCTTTCAATATTCAACACAACAAGACCTGTACTGGTCGAGGAACGAAAGCCTACGTTCATAACATTCCTACTATTCTAGGAATATCGTGATAATTGTATCCTGCGATAACAGGATTCTATGATTCTGTGATTGAGGAATATAAGGCATTATTTGTTTAAAACATCATAGGGAATAAGGCTGTAAGAATTTCAGTAATCAAAAAAGGGGCAAGGGAAGGAACATGAATATAAGCTGTGCTGATATATTGGCAGTTGCCGAGACGTGCTATAGATAACAGTAATGAAGATCAAAAGAAATCCAAAAGCAGAGGCACATGCTGAGTGAATACTGAGTTGATCATTTGAGAGGGCAGGCATAATTTTTCTCCACTTAGGCTGTAAAGTAGACATTGGTATTCTCTGAGCTGTTCAAAATATGGGGGAGCTGGGAAGGGGAGTGTCAATTTAAATATAGAACTGAAGTAGGCAACTAGAAAACGTGCAGAAATAATTGAAAGGACTCCATGGTTAATGGCCAGAAGGTTGTCCTGGGTTTAGCACTGTTCTGTTCTAAGACTTCAGAGGAAATGCTAGAACACACACTTCGGAAAACATCTGTGCAAATTCCAAAACTATTAACAACTTTTTTTCTTCCTTGAAATTCACGTACTGAAAGATATGCTGAATATCTAAATTTATCAGGACTCATCCTGTCTTTACAAAAAAAAAAAAAAACAAAACAACACACCACACAAAAACACACCCACAACTTATTCAACTTACAGTGAATATTTCCATGAAATGTACATTTCTGCTATGACTTCCGTCCTGAAACCAAGTCACTTGAATCTCAAGTTTAGAATGACGATTGTTTGATTGATAGTGATTAAAAGTGTTTGAATGCCAAGTCTCTGCAATTTTCATTCAATATCCTTAGTTGTCCAAGTCAGAGGGATTTAATTTTCACGGATGCTGAAAAGCCACTTACAGGCTTTCTCTGTGCCCTAGCGCTAGGACAGCTTAGCTCTGGTGGGGAAAGAGGAGCTGGGAAGAGGGGAGTTAAACTTCCTCCAGTGCAGATACCTCAACAAATATTCAGTGATTTCCTCCACAAGCAACCTTCTCCAATATATAATGAAATAGTTAAAAAAACCCACCCAAACTACTTTGTATAGCTCCAGTGAGAGTCCAACCCCCGTAACATTGCCGATGTGGGACCACATGCACTCTGAAGTGCCAAGTGAGCATTTCAATAACTTGCCTATGTAGAATATTAAAAAAAATACTCTTATGGGATACAGGAACACATTTAACTAAACCAACAGACATACACTGGCTGTAATGGACTAAGCGTGCAACAAAAAAGCAGCCCAGGCAGCACACACTTTCACCCCTCTGTGTTTTAGCATCCAAAACAAAGGTTAAGCTTTGGAAAGATCTTATTGAATCCTGTAAATACCACTTCACCTCAATAGTGTAAAACTTATTTTCTCTTCTCTACTGATAGGGATCTATTGAGGCTATTGAATGGATTGAAGTCCAGCCACATAAACAGAGCACACAGAATTGGTGGAGGTCCATCAGGATCTTGTGGCCTTACTTTGCAGAGTAAAACAGCCTAGACTCAGGTCAGTATGTTACTGTTTGAGGAACTATCTCAAAAGAGCATGTGCTAGTGGAAAATTGAACTGTCTCTAGCTCAGTGTATTTCTTGAATAAAATTACCTAGCTACAGTATTTATAATTTGTGTACCAGGACTTGATCCAAAGCTCGTTCAAGTCATCAGAAAGGCTCTCACTGATTTGAACGGACTTCGGATTAAGCAGTAATTGGTTTTATTCTGTTTGATTTTTCTTCCAGAGCAATAAACAGCATCTTTATCCACCAAATACGCACCTCTCCCATTACTCTAATCTTTGCTTAAAACCAGAAATCAACTGCTTCGACATCAGACATTGGAAACAGATTTGTTCATTTCTCTGTGTAACATGGCAAATATTTTCCTCTTTGTAATTACTAGCTTACTGAAATTTCACAAAAATGGGGAGGTTAATTAAGATATTTTCATGTTAAAAAATCTTCCTATTAGATCCTGGAGAAAAACATTTTTGTTCTGTATTATGCATCTCAGGGTTTAGACATTAACAACGGGGCTGGGGAGGTGATTAAGTAATTACCTAGGGTATCAAAAGGAATGCATAAATGCTTGCAGATTAAACAATACCAAGATGACAACAACTACTTAATGTACTTCACCTTTCAGGAGACCTCTGATAAGGACATAGAGCTTACCAAGTGGGCCAGATGAGATCAGTCCACCATCAAGCCCACACGCAGGGTAGATAGATTTGCTGGCCAACTGATGGTTCAATCAGCACAGCAAGAAGGAACCCAGAAATGGCTTTTCTTCCGCCTCAAAGTCTCTGCACCCTCATGGAGTAAAGCTGCCACAGCATAAAGAGAAAAGTAGCTTAGTGTAGAAAGCAGAAGAGGACGCAAGAGAAAAGAAAGGAAGAAAAATGCTTCCTGCTATTTCCTGTAGAGCAGCAGGCTTATCCACTGCCCTTCACCTGCACCTCCTGCATAACACCAGACTGTGCTGAAACAAACACAATCCCGCTCAGCACCATGCCAGAAAAATTCCTAGAGATGCTTGTTCTGAAATCACCACTAAACAGTCAATCCCAGACTGCTATAATTACAGAGCAATGTCTTTAGCAAGAAGGTTTTAAAAAATAAATTACTGGAACGTCTCATTGAACTTGGTAATACTCCCCTGGACTGCACCAAAAATCCCCAACAGATGCAGACATCCTGCCATGTTTGCTTACCCAGGGATACTGCCCTTGCTCACAGGTGTGGTCAGGTGAAAGAAAAGTTAACGCACTCTTTCAGATCAATAAAGGCATTGTTTAAGAAGAATTCAGAGTTTGGGACCGATTAAGTTCAAGTTGTTAGTATGAAAGACAAAAACAACATGAAGTGAAAACCACTTTTCCCCCACTTTTATTTCATCACTTTCGTGTAATATATGGGACATCGTAGGACCCTTCACACAAAAAGAAAACCTTTCACTCAAAAGGTTGCATTTGCAGGAATAATAAATATATATATGTAGAAATACAATATTCTTACCTCCTAGCAAAAGATATAACTGATGCAGCTGTAAGAGCAAAACTGAGATCTTGGCTATTAGCATTTTCACTCCAATCCAGAGCTTCATCTCTGTCCCCCTTCCCCCAATACCACAGCAGAAAGAAGTTTCTGTTTATTTTTTTTAATAGAGGCTTACATGCCCTCCAGCTATTGGAATACAAACACAAAAGCAGATGCAGTGTTAAATTAATTCTGTAGCAAGTTTCCACTGGTGCAGGAGCAACATCAAAGACAGTCTAAGAATATCAAATTAAAGCCATCCATCATGCTTGTTGCACCACGTTGTCCAAATGGCTTCACCATATCAGTGAGGATTTAACTGTCACCAGGAAGCGGAAGCACTGGTATCGTAGGTCTCCAATTAGAGTAGATTTGAGTAAATTGAATGATTATTAGAGGGGGGACATTAACACAAGCTTCAGTCCAGCAAATTTAAAGCCTGTAATCAATCTTCACCAGGTAATCAACACCCATTTGTCACTGAAAATATTGATGCTTTGTTAGATTACAGGAGAATACCAAAAAGCTCCTAACTTTATTAACATGAAAGTACTAAGCACATCAAGTCTAATTAAGGATAGCAGCTACCCTGGCTACATACTTGCTTTGTCATTTAATCTGCAAGCCTCGGCGTCCCCAGACACATAACATATGATGTACCTGACCTTTGTGGAAAGCTGAAAGTGTCACAGCTCTGAAGCCTGCAATCTGTATTTCCTGAATATCTCCATTTTTATAAATATATAGATAATTTTTAAGGAAAGTTTTATAGATAGGTAGATAATATTAAGAGCAAATAACATCTCAAAAATTGTAACACACTAAAATACTTGAAGCCAGTTAAGGAAACCAATATTGTTTGGTATGACTGTAACCACAGCTATCTTGTAAAAATCCCCATGGCCACTGCTTGAGGAGGAAGAATCTGAAAGCAAGAGGTGAGGGGAAGCACATGTTCTGATTATTCACCATCATCCAGAGAGGGACTTCTGAAACTATTTTAAAAGGTCTGACAAAATGAAACTACAACTTCAAAAACAACACAAAACCACTCACACAATCAGATGACTGGGATCTCGTGTTTTTAAAACAAACAACAACCCACACTGTACACAGATAATCTGAAATCCACAACAAATTCTTCAGCCTTTGCCACTGGAAAAATAAAAAGTTATGATGCCATATATTTATCAAACACTACCTGGGAGATATTATCCCAGTACACATAAACAATGCAAAGCAAAGAGCAATCACAATTAAAAGTTTAATTTAAATTTCACTTATATTTGGAGTTGGTCGAGTTATACCACTGCACAAATCACGATTGTCACAGTGACTGCAAAGTAACATTTCATCAGATAAGTCCACTATGTTCAAAAGGAAGAAGAGTAATTACAAAAATCAATTTTCCACTCGTTACAGAAAGCATAAGGATCGCTAAAGATCGCGATAACTGCCGTACTGCTTTCAGTAATTTCTGCAACAACTTCTCAATTGTTCCTGATGGATTGTCACGTATAAGACAGAGTGCAAATGAAGAACATAAAAATAATTCAAGCAACGCTTCTGAGAACAAAACTGTTGCAAAAAAATATTCTTGGAAAGAAATGTGAAAATACAGACAAAAACCAATAGATGGTTGCTACAGAAACAGCCAGAGTGTATCACAGTATCATCCAAGGTTATTCATACAGATCACTCAACCAAGACAGCAAATTAAATAGACCCCCTCTCCCCAAGAGAACTAAAATGATACATCGCAGTAAGACAAATTCTTTGTGTACTGCCAACAATACATTAGTTCCTCTTTTAAATGAGAAAACAATTATAGACTTGGCTGAGAAGTGAACTTTTTCCCCCCTCTGTGGCTACTAATACTTCAAATCCTGGAAGCATTGATATGATTTTCATAAATGTTTGTCAGTAGACAGCTGAAAGACTGATTTAGAAATATCTGAAACAGAAAAGTGTAGCTAAGTCAAATGCTTTAAACTTTTAAAAACATCATAGTTACAAGAGGTATTTCCAAAATTATCTTTCAGAGACATCCCTCTAACTGCAAATAAGCAGAAAATCCATATAAACATTTGCTTTGAACTGCTTGGTTTATATTCTTGATGGTGTAATCAATTGTACAGATAAATCATTAATTTGGAAGATGAGAAACATTTTTAGTCACTTTCCTCACCTATGAAAAGAATTTCACAATTAGAAAACATACTTCACTTTATCAGTCTTGAATGCATAAAAAGTTGAGCCATGTCCCCAAAGGATGATTATTTCTATATCCTACTATCCTATTATTTATGCATCCTACAGTAAAAAGCACCTTCTGAGTGACAGGAATTATTTTTGAACAAACACTGAAAAGAAGGGGCTATGGACAGAATTTTTCTCTGATTATTTAAATTACAGTGATTACTTTCATTTTCTTTCATAATATCAGTGACCTTCTTCTAAGGAAATGAGAGGTATTGACTTTTCAGAAATTGCAAGCACTCCTGAGGAGTCTCAGCAGGCAACAATTACAGAAGGATTGTTTGCGTGAGGATTATTGTGCAGAACTATGAACGCACTCCTGAAGTCTCACTCTGGAAAATGGTCCCATGTTCCACCTTCAAATTCCGGTTCTCAATCTTAAGACATACAGAATTTGAGTCTACTTTAAGTACAGGAAGAAAAGCTTTTCTTTTGCATGCAGAGAGAAGAACCTTCTGTTTTGTTGATTCTTTAAGGAAGAACTTTGATCATAGTTCATTCCAATTGTACCTACACAGAGTTCTATTAATTGATTAAAAAAGCAAAGACACATGAAAACATATTGATTGTTAAGTGACTTTTTAAATAAGTTTACATTTATTGCAGCTTAATACAAAGGTATGCATGAGAGAAAAAGTTATGATATACTAAAATACCCCTCAAAATATGATACTGTCCTTCAATTTTCATGTGGGTGATCCTTTCCACATCCCACCCAAGAAAAATGATTGACTACTTCAAGATAATACGGAGCATTCAGTGGAAATAAGATTTAAGCTCAATACAAACATAATATTGGTTGTCTTTGTGGTCTGCATTCATAAAATCATTAGTAATAAACCCATGAAAAGCTTCAGGCTTTTCAAAGTCACATTAGAGCCAGGTCACAGTCTGAGACAGGACACTAAAGGAGCCTTAGTGACAGTCTAACCTATTTAAGCATTACTAGACAACGGTCGCCTATTGTCTCTCTTGCCCCTCTCTTCATCAAAAGATTACAAGGCTCAGACCTGAACAAAACAGAGGTGAAACCCCTTCCTTAGCGCTCGCATTCCAAAGTAAAAAAAATTAAATGGATAAACCCTTGCAGTAGACAGATTCAGCAGGCTCTTAGAGCTACTTTAAACATATAAGTTAAACTGGACAGCAGGGACTTGATTTGCACAAACCTTGGCATGAGCTTTAGCTATATTAACGGCCTCTGGCTGGAGGGTCTTGCTATCCCAAATCAGAGCAACCCTAAGCCTTCTCAGGACCTACACTGTCACCTGCCTTGCTCCACGACTGGATGGATGACAAAGAGCAGATGAGAACAGATGCACTGGTATTTCATCTTTCTGCAGGACCATATTTTCCTCAAGGACTCCCCTGTCACTTTTCCCTTGGCAATCCATCTCTGTGTTCGCTTTTCCAGTTTCTAGACCAGCCCATCATTCTGTGTTGCCAGGCTAGCCGTGCTTTACCAGGAACAGCAAGCACACAAAACCAGTATCCGTCCCCTGGTTCTCTGAGCAGGCTGATACTGGGAAAGAGCAGTGGTGAAGGATGTTCAGACCTTTATCATAAAGAAGGAGATAAGAGAACATTATACGAAGGACAAAAAAACAACTCGCAAGGGAACTTTTCCTACATGTTTATCAGCCCTCTGAGATTTAACAGAGCAGAAAATGTAGCCAAGTTCCTTTGGTGGCTTCAAAGTGTGATTATCCTTGGGAAACACCATTACCTGAAACTGCCTAAAATATTTTTTCTCTCCTCAAGATTCCAGAGAAGGTATTAATAACATGTTTGCACTAATAGGAAAAAAAAAAAAGTTGGCAATGTGGTCTGGAGAGATATATGACCAAACAACAGTCGGCAATGAACTGTGCAATCTTGAAAGCAAATCCTATATTGAATCCAGCCTATTTATTGGCCTCACTGTGCGTGAGCATTATTTTCAAAGGTGAAATGATGTCACATTTATGTACAGCAAGATCTTTTTCCCCAAAAATAGCTAGTAGGTGATACCTGTTACAAGAATTTGAAAGATTTGCTCAGAATTAGGATCTTATTTTGGGGATTAGCTCATCCTATCCACCAGTACAGATAATTCTGCCGTTAGGACAGGGTTTGATGTGGGTTTGTGCTGGATTTACACGGTCTGTTTATAATATTCTTGTCTGATTTAACACCAATGATCAATTTAAAAAAATATTAAATATCTAACTGAAAAAAAAAGTGATATACAGTAACTACCATAAGTAAAATAAAGTTATAACTGCAACAGAGAAAAGCAAAACATTGACTGAACCAGTGTTACCCTTCCTTACAATCACTAGGCAGTGACCCAGAATAAAATCACAGAAAATATACGTATTATCTGTTTGGTGAGGAGCAGATTGCATGAAGAAAATACTCCTTGAGACAGCACACACTTCCAGTAAGGGAGATGCTGAGTGATGCTAACCACTTCTGAGCTTTATGGTCCCCTCCCCTAGGAGAAGGGGACACATTTCAGGTGTCTACAGCAATGTGTAACTCGACAGAATGGAAGTGGTTTTGATCAGCCAAGGTCTGGAAGAACAACACATCTTGTCTAACCTCCATTTTAGGGATAAACCTAGATGTTCAGTTCCTCCATCCCACCTGCAGGATGCCTGGGTTCTGTGATGAGCGAACCTGAAGTGCGCAGCTTGAAAGGGAGGTCAGAAAGGGAGATTCCCGGTCCCCAAACTCAATGCCACAGAAACCATTGGTCCAGCTCACAAGCGGCAGACACCAGCCATGGTTCACGTGTACTCCTGACAACTGTGCACCTTCGTCTCTCACCAGAATAACACTCTGCTCCAACATCCAGCTCTCAGCTTCCTTCTACATCTTGTTCCTCCACCACAGAAGTTAGCAGGTAAACAAAGTTTATCCCCCATAAATGAAATCAGCTGTACTCAAAACTCAGAGACAGCTGTCCCAGACCATCCAGTAGGCAAGATGAAAGAAATTAATTTTCCTTCATCTTGTTGTCCAAGTGTTTGGAACAAAATATTGTAGTGTCCTCTTTTACTAATCACCTATTAATGGTTCTCAATGACATAAAAAAAACATGAGTGCTTTAAAATTGTTTAACCCATTAGAATCCCAGCAGGAGAAACTCAAAAGCTAATAAAAAGTTATTTCAAAAGGCTTATGAAGAGCTGTCCCAGTATGATTCCTACAGAAGTCTGCTCTTTTAATAAATCTTAACTCCAACAAACATTTGATAGAAAACATTGTCTTGGAAAGAAAATATTGGGAGCCACCTTCTGAATAAAAAATAATTTTTTTCTATGAAGAAGGTTCTGAGGCACCGCATATACACACTTAAAACCCTTTGTACCTTTCTTTGCCTTTTGAAGTTGACTTGTACACATTTTTAGACTCTGGGGAAGCCCAAAAGAACAGATATAAGCAGACAGGCTGAGACGACAACCAGAAACTGAGCAGTTGCTGAGGTGATTGTGAGGAGGCTGCTCAGCACTCCTACATCTCAGCTCTGTTCCACCTGCCACCACCTCCACCACTAAAGGAGGGTACAAAGAGGTTATGCTGCAGAACCATGGGAGAAAGCCTTCTTCAGTTAAGAATTTCTGGTTACCTAGTAAAAGATATGTCATTGCATTTCAGGGGACAAATTCCTCCCAAGTTACAGCACACTGACTAGCCTTCTCTGCTGCCACTACTAGCACAGTCACTGATTTTGCCAGTGCGGCTGTTAGTCTGGCACAGCTCAAAGAGGTTTCTGATTGTATTGTTCATGGGGCAGGCAGCGACATTTTGAGGAGAACAGCTCTGCTCAACTATTTCTTTTCTGGCCACCCAACTTTGAAGATTGCTTCAATCAAAAAAAACTCTTCCCTACCTGTTTCCAGTTTCTTGACTGTACCAGCACTAACTAAAACTGAGCTGGGTGCAAGAAGTGTTTGGTGTTTGTGGCTAGATTAGAAACCCTCGGAGAGCAGTGCTAAAAATCAAAGCACTACCAAAACCCTCCCACCCCAGTGAGAAAAGGGATAGCCTTTACACTGCAGAGGGACTTCAGTAGTAGACAAGGGACAGCTGGACAATTTTTCTTCCTGAAGGAGAAATACAAGTTAAGCAAGCTGGAAAATGCCTGGCTGGGAGAACTGGGGGACAAGCCTTGGAGGAATATGACTGGGCCAAAAGGACCTCACCTCAAAATCTCTGGATAGGTACCATGACAAATGTCCCACATCTAAGATATTAGACACTTAAGGTTGACCATCTTGCCACCAGATGCTACCAACAGAAAATCTGGGTGTGCCAGGGGGCAGGCCAGTGTAAGGACTCTCTAGTTTCTCTACTGCACAAGCACCACAGCAAGTGAATCGCTCTGCTTCTGAATGTGTGGGTACACAGAGAGGGGACAGCCCAAAGCCCTGCTCCAGCTATCAGAATTATTTTACTACTGTTTTCCCATTCTCCAGACAGGTACTAAGTAAATGCAAAAGCACTTGGCAAAGTAACCAGAGCACACATCACACAGCACCCAAACTACTTTCTGAAAAATGAGATTCCTCGATAGTCATTTATTTTAGTACAAAAAGCTTCATTGTCATCTCCTGCCAGCAGCACACACAAGGCTTGTTGCAACAAGCTTCTAATATGGTACATTGAACCCTGTAATTCTTGGCAAGATGCAGCAGCTTTGCCGGTGCGAAGGATGACAGGCAGCCCACCGTGCTGTCCACTGCGACACAGCCCATTAGGATGTGCGATCAGGATGCAGGATGGAACAGCACGCTACAACTGGCAGATTATAATGACTTTTCACTGTCTGCTAGAACAGGTGCTTCTGCAAGGTGCAAGTTAAACTGTGTGCAATATGTCAGCAGATGGAGAAGGGGAGCTTAAGGAAACCCCTGCCCAAGTTGCTTGGCTGTTATTGTCTTTGAAGAGAGGATTCCTTGCTGGGTTTCTCAAAGCACATAGCTAGACAGGCACAGGAGGTCCAGCAGGTCCATCCTAAAGACATAAACACACACACAAACCTGTGGGCCAGGGCCAGCTAAACCCTTGGCTGTGTGCTTATGCTGCATTAGCTAACGACAAGTGGATTTAATGAAGCATGTATAAAAAAGCTGCAAGGCTTAAATTAGGCTGGTTTCCTAACAGGCACGCCACCAATGAAGGGCTCTGTGAGCACTTTTACCTAAGCAGTGTAAGTGTGACATTAAAGAGTCCACATCAGCCTTTTTCTTTTAAAATCTAACCCCTAATGTTTGGCTAATCTCAATGCATTTAAATCACTATTATTCGATGTGGTGGTTGTTACCACTAGAAAAGCTTGCTTCAACCAGATAGAAAACAATTTCAAAAATAAATACATAGTGCCCAGACAATGAAGAATCTGGCCGTCCTTGCACCAGTTCAACTCACTCTGACACCCACTGGTCTTTGTTGGTAATCTCTGCAACAGAAGAATTTGGTAAAAAAAAAAAAAAATGGAGGATCCATAACTGCAGATCAACAGTAGCCTCAGCTTTGTGTATGACAGGGAGAATAGCTGATGTTTGCCAGCCTGTCTGTTCATATATTCAAGAAATCAGACTGTTTTCCAGAGAGGGCAAATCTGTATGCTACAGCTATGAGAATTCATCATAGTCAGTATTTCACACAGGATAGAACAAGACGGTCAAGGCAGGAGGGCTTGCTTTCAAGGATGCAACATTATGAACTCCACTGTGCTTCCAGACACCAGCAGAGTTTTTGTAGACAGCTGACTCCTACATCTTCAGAATACATTAACTCATCTACAAACCAAACTTACTACAGAAGTCATGCTCTTTCTCTCACCTCTCCCTACCCTTCTCCAAATTGCCAACCCTACACAGAAACGGATTGCTAATTCAGTTTAGGAACATAGAGGTGAAGAACCTTTTGTTTTTCACCAAAACATGAATTGTAAGTATTCTTACCAGGTTTGCACTTGATTCCAGGCAATGGAGAAAAGCCGTGAACAAGACTTCTGCACAAATGCAGAATGACATGGTGTTTCACAACAGTACAATCTAAAGAGATCTCTTATAACCAACTTCACCCTGCAATACAGAAAAAAACCTCACCAAACTCCCCCCACTGATAACCCACAGCAAAGTAAAAGAGCAAATTGGTAGAGCCAAACTGGGCATCTACACTGATGAGAATGTGTATAAACACCAAAATTTTGTTAGCAACTATGACAGAATGTGACATGTATATTTTCAGATCCTTGACACATGCAAGAGAATCCTGTCAAACTGCTGTATTACTTCAATAGTGTCCAGAATGGGACCTTGCAGATGGCATTGCAACTATTTTTTTCTCCGTTATATATTTAAGAAACATTATTTGGAAATATGTTAGCAAGACTGTCAGCTGCTCTATCAACGTGCCATCTTTGGAGTCCACACAGTCATCACCATCTATGTTTGCTGAAGACCTGGCATCTGTACTGCTAAGGTTAGGAATTCTATGCATTAATAAGATTCCTCATTTTCTCATTATAAGAGTCTGTTTTCTCTTTCCTCCTAAGGTTAGCCAATGTACACAATACCGAATATTTTTATAACAGGTCTTGACCTCTAGCTAATTCGAAGTACATAAAAATTTTGGTCAAAATAATTGAGTCGTTCTTAACACCATAGTAAAGAAAACAGATGTGGATTTTCTTATGTGACCCTCAGCCAGAGTTCTGAGATCTGTCTAGATATTTTTCTCTACTACAAGCTCTCCCCAAATGATCGAAAGACAGATTTTTATTAGAAAAAAAAAAGTGGGAACCTTCACTTAAATAGAGAAAAAGTCAAAAAGACTACAGAAAACAGAACGGAAGTTGTATACTCAACTCTTCCATCTACCACATCAACACAGTAATTATATTAGCCTGAGCGAGGATGCAGGTAACTCAAAGACAAAGTAGAAGTAAATTCTGCCCAGTCCCACCTGGTCCCTTGGAAGTACCAGTCTCTGTGAGAGATGCTGGAATTCTCCAACCTCTTGCCTATGTCCTCCAGTCTTTTGAATCTTCTCCTGATGAGCAGACTCACTGGCTCTCTGGGAAAGGAGCTGTTTTCCCCTCTCTTTCATGAGCTCTACCTAACCCAGTCTTTTTAAAGGAAAACATCACAATACGACCAAATAGGCCAAATACTGTCTACTATATCATCAGCTTCTTAACAGCTAAAGTTTATTTTCCAAGCCCTAGAGATGCTAAACATTTGGATTTCAATAGGCATTCAATAGGGAGAGAGATTCCCTGTATTATCCTCATGAAAGTCTATCCGTGTTGGCCAGACTATGAGTTTTGAAGAACTACAAATGGAACACACTCAACAAAAGCACTGTATTTTAGTCTTTAAAACACAGCATAATCTCATTCTCACTGAATGGGCTCCATCTTTCCCTACACATAACCGTGACACACACAGCTGTACAAAACTACCACAATATGTGCCAGCACTGAGACTCGTCTGAGAGAGTTGTGGAGAGGTCCACGCTAAATTGGACCCAAGAGATCAGGAAGAGAAAGGATAGTCTTATAACTAAGGCAACTGAATGATGTTATCAGACAGAGGATGTCAGGGATACAGACACAGATTCTCAGTTTACAGAAACGACTCAAACAGTTAGAGTGCAGCATTAGCACTAAAGAATCAGATGCTAAAGGTCTTAAATTGAGCACCCCAAGCTGGCAGAAGACTTTTGACCTTTATCTCTTTTGCTTCAGCTTCCTTGAGTTGCTGTCACCATTTCATCTCACAGGCTTGTCGTGAAGATAAAGTCATCATTAGTGCTTGTGAAGGTCTCGGACACTGCAGTGGCGACTGCTGTTAAAAAGCCCACAAGGAGATTTAGATTTCCTTTTCAGAGCAGAGTTTGAATAGCGTGCCATAAATAAAGCATGCGACCACACACTGAACAATGGGGAAAACATAATACTGAATAGCGGCTCATTTAGTGAGTGCTATTCATCCTGCTCGCTGAATGAGGCAGCAGGAAGAAAAACCTCTATATGATCATGTAATTAAAGACTGTATCATAACGCACACACACAAGAGGCCTGAATCATGGTTGCACCGACAACTTATGTTTGATTGCTTAATTTTGCAACCTTAATGATGTTTCTTTAATTTAGTTTAACATTGCATTTGAATTCTTTCTATGAATACTGTATTAGGCAGCATTTGTCAGTAAGTAACCCAATGCATTATGTATATTTGATTCCCTCCAGGTCTTTCAATAATCTAAGAACAGTTGCCAAATAACATATAACAAGATTTTAAAATAATTCTTCTGCCAAGTATTTTCCTGTTTAAATACTTTCCGTGGATTGGTTGAAATCTCCCCAATACAAAGCTATGGAGTGAAACAGCACTTCTGTCATAATCCTGCAATGTAATTTTAGTCAAATTTCAACCTTTGCTTTGGCTCTCTAGAAAACTGAGAGAATTGCCTCTCTATCCTAGTAGAACTAACTTAATAAAATGGGAGTGAGAATTACTGAGAGTCCTTTAACAGGACAGTCGCAAGCCACAAGGAAACAGAACTGGTGCAAAGCCATGAGTCTTAAATATGAATAAGTGAAAATACTTCACTGGTAATGTGACCTACTGAGATATTTCCTATACCAGCACTCCTGTACTTTCCTGTGAGCTAAAACTTGGGCAGCAATGGTACACAGTATGGCAGAGCTGTTTCAGCTCTGTGCTGCATCATTTCAAACGGGCTTGAATATTACTGTCATGCACATACAGCCATGGGAACCCAAATTCCTACATAGTAAGATTAAGGCTTCACCTTTGTTTTTGAAATCCCATTCTAAAAGCACATTGGATTGAACTAATTTGAAGTGGGAAGCTAAATCACTTCCAGCTAGCCAAATTCACTGCACTTTGTTCTAGAAATGCCAGGAATTACTCCACTCTGTCAACCCCTTTAGCTTTTGGTTTCCCTGAAGAAAAGATGCAGTCCAAAGTGCGAGAAAGATGGCAGGACTCAGATACAGGTAACTCCAGGCAAAAAATCAATTTTTCATTCTATCATGGATTACGCAGGAATCCAAGGAGCATGATTTGCCTTTTTTGTTGGTTTTGTTTGTTTGTTTGTTTGGGGTTTTTTTTCCTGGACCACACTTGTAAGGCACCTTTCTTTAGCCAGGAGACAGCATCATTTCCTAAAGGCAGAGCCCACACAGAACACCCTGAAGGGAAGAGTGCACTATGCTCTCCCATGCAAAACATGCTTTTTCTTCTTTCTTGCCTTTCTCTCCATGCACTGTGG
>WKFP01015424.1:425218-440645 GCA_011057875.1 Pterocles orientalis
AGCTGCAGATACCCCATCCCTGGAGGGGTTCAAGGCCAGGCTGGATGAGGCTTTGGGCAACCTGGGCTAGTGGGAGGTATCCCTGCCCATGGCAGGGGAGTCGAAGTAGATGATCTGTAAGGTCCCTTCCAACCCAAACCGTTCTACGATTCTATGAATAAACAAAGTAACCCACCTCTTTTTATACACACCACCCCTCAAGTCAGCTGCAATCTGCCAGCTTTCTTATTCAAAAAGTCTTCCCAAAGAAAACAATAACAAGAGGCAGATGGAAGCTACAGTTCTCTGCCAGAACTGATAACTACATTAAAAAAAAAAATCAAAGCATCTCCATCCTATGCTGATGGGTGTCTGAATACACAGTTTATTTGTACACCAGCCACAGACAGCATGACAACTTACAGACTTCTCTTTTGAGGGGCAAGCACAAGTTGTTGGCATCCCCTTCACAGAAAGTCCCTCTTACTTTTTAGCTGTTCTAGCACATCTCTTAACTGAGTTTTTTCTCCTGTTTAAGTTACAACTTTTACTACAGAATTCACAGATCACTGATCCTTAAGAAAGAGGGATTCCTCCCCAACTTTTTTTTTTTTTTGGAGAAATATACAGGATAGCAAGGAAGAGCTTTGCTTTAGGGGACTAGGTCCCAGTGGATTCATTAGGACAGCCTTCCAAATTATTTCAGTTGGCTGGGAAAGTATTTTGGTTTACATCTTTTGACAAAAAAGACACCACTCTAGACACGAAAATAAACCCTGGATGAATGCTACCTGGTAGATGTTTTATCAGAGGCCAGTCAATAAGTGACATAAAGAAAACAGTTACTGACAGCAGAAACAGACGCACATATGTACAGTCCAACCCCTTTAAAAATCCATCTGCCCTGCCTCATGGATTGTATTGAATATCAATAATTTTTACTTTGTTTATTATGTAGCACACTGTCCAAACAATATGCAAAAGCTCAGTATCTGATAGTCCCCAGACACTAGGTGATGTTTAGGCATCAAATACACTCAGAGCAGGTTTTCCACCACAGAGTTGGGAAAGTACTGACAAATTTTTTCAACGCAGAACTGTAGGCACCTCATGTAGGTACCTACGTGTAAAGCAAAGCCATTTGAGCTCCAAACACAGACCAGGCTCTGTCTTGTCCTAGATACCGCACAGACTGAGCACATGGTTTTAGCCAAGACAGTTTATGGTCCTTGGGAAACATCTTTTCTCAGTGTTGCCCCAGTGAGAAACACAGTGTATTAGCTTCATGCAGTGCCACGTTATAATGCCACACAGCTTCCAGTGCTCCCAAAACTGCTCACTCAGGAGATTTTACAGTACCAGGCACACGGCTTCTCAGCAGATCAGATCTCCCTCTGCAGTTGCTCCCTCAGACGGAACCACAGCCGATCTCAGCACAGCTCCTCCAAGCCAGCAGCCTCGACACAGGGGACTGATGGAGGAGAGAAGCAATTCCAAAGCAGACTAAAGAGACTATTTCCTGCATGAGGGACAATTCAAAAGTAGCAAAGAAAAGCCAGTATCTTCAGAACAGGAGTGCTGACAAATGAGAAGGGATAAAACACACATCTTGTCAGGTGTCAGATAGCCAAGCAGCTCACAGCTGATGTGATGAGTAAGGAGAGAGCTAAAGAATGGGAGGTGCAGGAGAGTTAAGTTACTTATGACCAGGGGTGGATGCAGAACTTTATCCGAAATGTGAAGACATCACCATCACACAGGTGTAGGAGCATCACAACATACAGGAGCACCGACCAGTGCTAAAGCTATGAAGAGTTAATCAAATTCATATCACTTAACACTGCACAGTGAAGGATGTTAAAGCATCCAGGCATCTCCATTAAGCATTAGCAGCTTGCAGGATAGGCTCCAGATCAGGGGAGAGGTGAGATCACCCATACGTACCTTGGCAATGAGCTAACAGAGGTAAAACCCACCCTCCCCTCCTCACGCCGGCACAGGAGCCGCTCTCGCTGTGCTGACTGGCTTTGAGACCATAGTGCTGTAAAGCAGCAGCAAAGATCAAGCAAGTTCCTTCTAACACACAGCTCCAAGGTTGTTGCTGCTGTGAGCAAGCCAGCATTTTGAGGGAACCTCTGCACGCCCAGTGCAGAGCAGGAACTTCGATTCCTGCTTTTCTTTATTTGTGGCTTGTGTTTTCTATTGTCATTCAAACCCAAATGATCTCCCAATAAACTGTTGCTTACAATTACTGCTTCCAGAATTACTACATTTAATTCTTTCTTGACACACTGTTAGAGAGAGATATATGATTATTATTATTTTCAAATCAATGCTTAAATGAATAATTTGTATGCACCAGTAAGCTTTACTTGAAATCTAGCAACGTGTCTAAAAATAACTGTTGTGCCAATGGGTAAATTCTGGCAAGTCACTGAATCAAAAGGAGTGTGACAGAGGCAATCTGATGATAGAAATAATTCAGCTGGGTTTTTCCTCTTTTGTTTTCATCACAAAAAAAAAAAAAAAACCACCATATTCTGCCTAACAGGTGAAAATTTGCAATGCTCTGTAGGAGACACCTTTTGTTTTCGTCAATTATGAGCCAATTTCAACACCTAAACCAACACACCACAAGAATAAATGTATGACTTGGGTGCATTTTTGGTTTGTTTCTAGGTTTTTTAATAGTTTTCAGAGAGCCTGAAATGGAAAAAAAAGGCGTGTGTCTTGAAGTTCCCGGAGGAAATTTGCACAACAGATGGTAAGATGCTGTAGTTTCAGAGGTTTGATTAGAAGAGTCCGTGATATCTAGCGGGTTGAGTGCCAACTTGAGCCAGGAGCTTTCAAATTCTAATCCCCACTTTACCACTTGCTCACTGCCTAGCCTGTGGCAAGTCACACCGTATTCTGGTGTTCTCACTCTGCGTTACTGCAAAATGCAAACACCGGTGACTCTCACAGGACTGCTCAGAAGGATTAGTTTAAAGGTTTTACTTTGCTTAGAAGATCTTAAACGCTATCCAAGTGATAAGAATTGCTTTACCATACCCCTGTTACACCACATCAAAATCTGCATTGTTATACAGCCCAAAATAGAACTTCTGAACAAGTGTGGTTCTGACACCTTCACTCTAAGCAGATCATCCAGAAAATAACTGGTAATCAACTTGAACAAAATACAGTGAGACAAATTCAGTGTGAAATTTTTCGTGCAGTACTTCTACAAACGTGCTGGTTTAAGGATTAAGTTTACAAACAGAATTCTGAACAATACAGTAAATTGTAAAGAAGCACTGTAAAACTGAAAGCAAAGATATCATTGGAAAGAAGTATATCTTCACAGGAAGAATTTTGTTCTGTTAAGAATTCATAAAATGCCTTAAAAATATCTCTCTAGTCCTGATGGGGACACGAAATACTTAATGCTTACAGTAAGCATTTGCTTTTGCAATATCTTCTCTCACACATTTTCCCCTTCTGATCTTAAAAGTGTAATCCAGATTTAATTATTTTTAAGCCAAAAGCTAAATATCTTAATGAAAACCAGAAAAAAGTGATAATTGGGTATAATTTTAATGAAGGCTATACCTAAAAAGCTTTTATACAATTGGTCCCGCACCTTTCTGTTCCACCACCAGATGTGAAAACATCTTAATTCAGCACAGCTGAGGATTCCTTCAACATCACGCCAAGAGGTAAGTTACTTCCATGAAGTGGCACAGCTTCCGGAGAAGACTACAGTTAGCAATCCTTTGCATAGGCCCAATTCTGCCCGCTATAAGAAATTCCTGAGCTTTTTCTCATGTAGCTTAGAACCTATAGATCACTTATCAGTTAAAGGTAACTCACCACCAACGTTGTCATTGTCATCAAACATTCTGTTTGTATTAGATTTCGAGAACCCATTTTACGTGCTCGAACTAGGAGGTGTTTCCTGCTGCCCAGTGCCAGCAGTACAGCAGATGGAAGCACGCTTATCACCCAAGGCTTGGATCTTCGCTTGCCAGACTCCTGAGCTTGTAGTAATTGGTTTTACACTAATTCAAAGCACCTGATGCACATCCCCTACATTCATTTTGCAGAGTTAATCTGAATGACCCACAGGAAAAGCACGAAAGAACAAGCAGAACATGAAGCCTAGAAATAGCTGAGGACAATCCTGAACCACAGCTCTCTTGCTGGACTAGTCAATATATCAACTCAGTAATAAGCATTAAACACTGTGGAAAATACCATCAAAATATTTCCACAGAGTCTAGCAGTCAACTCCTACAGCTTGAAGTCATTAAATACAACTCATCAAAACCTAGAAATGGTGTTTACAGAAAACCTCCCTAAAAATCCTAAAAATTCATATACACATTTTTGACATTTGTTACTGGAACGAAGGGGGGGGCTGGGAAAAAAAAATCTCACAAAATAAAATAGTTCAGCCACTTCTCACAGGGTGAGCAGTTCCTCCCACATCCATTCACTGGTGCTTTGTTGCAAGTCTGTTAATATTCCTTGGCTCACCATCTTCTACGCCATTGCTGACACAAGCCAACACATTCCTCCTGCACACCACAGCTGCAAAGCCAGAGAGAAATAATTACGGCCATCCACAAATGCTCAGCTGTCCATATTATCTAGCCCTAGTGGTAGAAAGGATAAAAGGCACATGAAGTACAACTTATACAAGACAATGCAGGAGCCCAAGATTCTTACTTATGTTAGTGAAGAGTATTTTTTTACGCCTGCTTTAATGAAAATGAATCTGAAGTGTTTGACACAGAAAATATTCAGACAGAAAGACACTAATCAGCTCAGGGGCAGCAATCTTTTCATTTACACATCCAGAGATGCATGGAATTCAAAGAATAGGAGTTCCAGGTTCAGAGTGGAATAAGATACTTCACATTTCAAGAGTGCATAAACATTGAATCAGCCAAATCCCCGCAGCTGAGCGGCTGTGGTCCTTCGTCAACAGGAGTGTTCCTGCAGTGCTGCACCCAAACCAACAAACAGGGTCATGAAAGAGGTACAAGCAATTGTAAGAGTTGTCAAAAACATGAGTAAGAGACTCTAAAACCCTCCCATAGCCCCACAGGCTTGAAAACATTTTTGTATCTATTGAGCCCCGACATCAGTGAATCATTACTTGGAATCAAAGGAGATTAGGGGGGTTTAGATGTATTGCAGACACCTACTGAAAGAGCTTCATGCACCACTTTGTGAACATGGCTTCTTGTTGCCTGCCCTTAGAAACCCAGACATGTTACGCCCCACTTAAAATTTGCTCGCTGTCTCTTTAGTTATGTTGTTTCAAAAGCTTTTTACTTTGGGGAATGAAAAAAAAAAAAAGTGCAACCTGAAAAATCAGCTCTCAATGCTGTATTTGTCAGACACATGAAAAAGTACAGCTTTCCCCCAGACCAAGAACTGAATTTAGATGCTGCTTTGACCTCATATCTCTTATGTACAATTCCATGTAAACTACACTATTATTTCCAAGTACCTTATCATTCGTTCTGGGCTATATCTGTGCCCACAGAGATGAGTTGCATTTTGATTTCAAATTTTGGAGCAAAAGGTCAAGCTGCATCAGCAAGAGAGAATTACAAGAGGACTGAGACCGAAAGGGATCCTGTTTGTTTAGAAAGTACAACATCACTATACAAGAACCACCTTTTCATTTCATTTCTGTAAAGCAATAGCATGAAACGCAAGTCTGTTTTCCCATAATGAAGTAATTTCACTGATGCATTTTCTCATGTGGAGAATAATGCCTCACACTTTTTAATCCCATCTTTCAGATTAATCCAGGGAAACCAAGGGCACGTCCCTCATCGGTTGTGTCCAGCCACGTGGTTAAGGTTTGTTCGACATTAGCCCACTGTTCAGTTAGGACCCACATCACCTTCACTCAAAAAGGACAATGTTGCATTTGCTCACAATCCTAAGAGGAAAAGAACTACTGTTACTTAAATAAAGTTCCTCTAGTGGAGGAAAAATCCTTCCCCTGTGAGTTTCAGGGTTCCACTAGTTATTTCAGATATTCCCAACTGCAGTGTCAGTGAGGCTGTTTCACTAACTTCACAGAAAGAAATTGTGGGACAAATCTGGCCACCCTCTTACACTGCAGAAAAACAGAAGCAAAGCCTTTCATCAGGGGACCCTTAGAGAGTGAAACCTCTGCAAGGGATTTAGTTCCTTCTACAGTACTGCACAGCTACATTCGCAGTTTTCGTCACCCAGGACAGTCAATCTATAGCGATAATTTGCAACTCTAACAGCCTATCCTATCATGTTTTCTTCAATTGTCTGAGTGCAGAAACAAATGAGGCTATGAATTAATTCTATTCACATGCATACTGAATGCCAAATAATTTTTTTTTTTTTATGATAGGAAAGCATGTTGCCTTTCCTACTGACAGCAATGAAATGCTCAGGTATGGCATTACCTTTAAGAATGCCATTCATTTTTTTTATAGATAGCCATTCTTTTATATTTAAAAATCACTTAAGTGATAAAAATGTTTCTGCCAAGAAGTTTCCTGTTAAAAAGTCAACAAGAAACAGAAACCTATACAGGCACAAGTGCAAAGATTTACACCAGCCTATACTCAGGAAAGACAGCTCAGTGCTCTTTCATTCTCAAAGCTGCTCTTGACTCACTCAAGAAAATCTGTGGGCATTAGTCCAGCACGCCTGTTTTAAGGCAAGTAAGCTGCTGAACAACCGAGCAACCCCTCACAAAGATGAAGTTTACCAACTTCCGTGATAACTCACTGGACTAAGTTTTTCTCAGGACTCAGGGAATTATCAAGAATCATTAAGATCTCATTTAAGGAAGGGCTCTGTTAGACAAGAGTCCTTTAGGGTAAATTACTATAGGCTTACCATTTTCCACAAATATTACCTTAACTAACAAAGTAGTAAAATCCCTCTCTCCTGTTTACCCAGCTCTTATTCTTCTCTGGCTCAACACCCTGACTGCAAGTATGCTACAATTACTGAGGAGTGGCTTGTTTTTAACAGTTCCGTCCCTTTCATTTCCAAGGATACATTGCTTCCTATTACTTGACAGACGTTTCCTAGTATAATTTATGAGAGCAACTGGGGGGAAAAATGAGTGTTGCTCTTCTAACCAAATAACAGTAATTTAGGACACTTCTGGACAGTCTGATGTAATGGGAGGGTGGAAATTCTGTAGCACTAGAAATGGAGGAATCAGTTCTCCTCTGATATAAATTTTTCAGCTGCATCTTAGCCAAGCCTTTAAATGTCATATAAAAGCTAACGCAGACAATCTCAAAGCCAGAAAGGTCCATGAGAGTCCTATAAACTTATGTTGAATCGATGAGTAAGATCTGCAGCCTTTTCTAACATTCAGCTTGAAAACTGGATGCAACGTTAGACTCTAAGCATTGCGCATTGGTAACTCACAGGGCAGTCAGCAATACTTTCCTTGGCTTCTAATTACCAGGAATTAGTTCTGGGGTAATTTACTGCATTTCCTTATACTACAAAAACCAACAGAAAATTGTATCAAAGTGTAGGCGTAAATTGGCTAATGCACTTTATCTCTGCCTCAACTTGATGTCCCCTCCCTGTTCAGATCATTTTCCTAGCTGCAGCCTCTGTTACTACTGCAAGAAACATGCTTAAAGTAGTAACTCAATGTGACCAAAATGCCTGTGTCCTTTAGCTCTTGATCTACTGTTTTTGAGCTCATTTGCTGCCCAGCTCCACACGTATTTTTTCATACTCTTTGAAGACTTTTTTTTTCTAACCTGGGTTCTGAAACATCAAAATTTGGTATAATAACCTCCACTATGAGAACATGACATTGCACCTAGGTTCTGAACCCCCTGCGCACAGCCTTGATACCAGCAGAATTTAATCAGCTTCACTGCCAAGCACAGGTTTCAGAAATCAAACTGATTGAGCCTCTAAGGGATTGACTTAAAAGCGAAGTATGCAGGCCTTTTTATTTTAGTATGGCCGCAGGACCACAGGCAGTAATTGCAGCAATACAATATCAATATCAAAGGTTTCCAGACTCTCTTACAAACTGAATTAATGGTCACTGAGAAAAGTGTCAAGTTAAATTTAACTTTGAAAGATGTGCTGCAGAGAAGCTCGTAAAAGTAGCTGGATATACTGCACAGAGAGACATTTCTAACCACACATATGCAGAAAAAGTATGGTAAAGAATTTTCTGATTTTTCTCTAGTTCTGCATTATTACTCGAAAACAGAGAGAAAAAGAGAGAGAGATGCAGTCCATCTTAGTATTTCCTACCCCTTAATTTCCCCTTTATTTTAAAAAGTAAAGTTTTCACAGCTATCACATTAATAAAACCGAGCTCTATAAACTTTTTTGTTTTCTTTTATAGAAAGACCACTGGGTTTTTCCTTTGGCTCCATCTGTTCATGGCAGCTGAAATTCAGCTCACTGGTAAGTCATTGTGGCTGGTGTCTTTTTATGCTCTTCTTGAGATACGGTGGGAAAAAGAACAAAGCAAGAAAAGTGGGGACTTCAGAAAGTCAGTACCAGTGCAACTACAGTGATATAATTACACTGATGCACTTTCCCCCCTTCCTAATACAGGCAGGATTTAAAACTTTAAGCGTCAACCTTTGACTAAAAGCCAGGAAGAAGCTATTTTTAACGTAACCTCATGAGATTTGAGTCTGGTCAAAGGAGTGAGATGACCTATGGAAAGTCCCAGCTAAGGACTCCACTTGGAGCACACAACTCCTCCACATTGCCTGTGTGTTTGTTAACATAAAGACACCTTATTTTAACCCACCGAGTTTCAAAACTCTACTTCAGAATAAAATCTACATTCCAAAAAAAAGTATTGAATGTATCTCATCCAGAAAAACCACCAGCCCAAAAACAAAAAGGCTTTTACAAGAAGACTCTACAGGCTCAGAGATCACTGATCTCCACGTGTATTTTGGCATCTCAAAGGTACAAGCTAAGAACCTGCTTTCCTCTGTCAACCCTAATAACCAGTCAGGCTGAAGACCCAAGCCCTACCGGTGGCGAGACAGACCTAATTGTTTATCCTTTCCTATGCTTTGAAAGTCCTGCTAGTCACCTACATGCCCGGTCCCCAAATATTTTTTTAAATTTGACCTAGTAAGGCTACGTCAGAAGATAAAAATCAGCGTAGAAGTAGCCTGCAGCATTAGCTATTAATATTCATGTGGAAAGTTACATTTCTAGCATTTCTTTCGCCCTCTTATTGAACATTTTCAAGTTGAGATCAGCTCTTACAGGCACTTCTGTAATTTCCTTGTCATTGAGTTGAACCTTTGAGGGTGACAACTCTTCCAAGGACGATTTAAAACTGACACTTCTGGCCAGCAATTGCCAATCACCCCTTCACACGCGCTAGTCACGCATTCTGCAGAGCTGTGGGGTTTTGACTTAACCTCATTTCACTTCTGACAGTCTTTACAAAGGAATTATTTGCAGTTGCTACAATGTGTGATGGGTTTGAACTCAGGTCAGGGAGACTGAATTAAAGCAGAGGGCATCCTCATGATGAAATCATACCAACTTTTCCAAATAAAATGACTTGCTCACACACACCAAAGGATTGAATAATGTAAGAGGCGTCCTTTCGTAATGGGGATTTTCTTCTCATGAGAACAGGTTATGCTTTACTGTCAAAAATATATAAAGGTCATGGACATCACAACCTACAGCAATTCATTTCAATCTATGAAAAATGCTTTACAGTCTCCCTGTGCTAAACTAATTTGGCAGCTTAAATTCAGCCGCTATTTTTCCAGCTCATCTACTCACTTCATAGACTATACACTTTTTGTGGTGTGCCTCATCACATTGCATCACACAAGCTCAGGTTCATTTGTACACTGTTAGGTGGTGAATACAAAGGTTAGACAGCTATAAAGACGGGTTTTCTAAAGGTTTGCATTTAACATGCTGCTCCACTGATACCACACAGACACGGGGGTGCACTATTAGCACTAGAGTAATGCTTTTTCTTTGGAAAGGGGAGCGACTGACATAAAAAGAAACATCAAAACAAGCGCATACTATCAGATACATTAAGCATGATAAGGTTAGATCAGTTCAATCTCAGCAGGGATGGAGGATATCATTGCCCATACTGGTGGAGGCAACAGTGACTGAACCCATAACCAGATACTGTCATCAACACACCCCTGACACCAAACGCAATGCGCTGGAAACCTCATTCAAGAGGGGGCAAAGCAGTACCACTGAACTCCGGAACTGCTCACTGCTTTGAGCTGATGATCATATCTGAAAGAGCACATCTGAATAGTCAAACGCCTGCTAAATACTTCTGCATCCCAGATTGCCTCCTTTGCCCTGCCGAGCACTGTCTCCGGCACACGACCACACTAACAGAGCACAGCCTGCCCTGGCTCCTCTGCTGCCTGTCCTTGACAAAAAAGACACGGTAGCCCTGTGCAGAGCCACAAGTGACCCTGGGGAACCAGTGTCACTCACAGCCTCTGTGAAGACCCCTGGCTCTGCTTTCCCCTTCCACCAACACAGAGGCCACAGAAACACTTGATCCCACTGTACCTTTAACAGTGCCATTTTTTCCCCATTATATCTTTCTATCTTGTAAGGGCAAGCCATACGTCTTTAACACAGATATGCCCCCCCAATATGAAGCCAAACTTACAGAAATAATCCAAGGCTTTCACAAGGTTGGAGCACCTCCCCTATGAGGACAGGCTGAGAGAATTGGGGTTGTTCAGCCTGCAGAAAAGAAGGCTCCAAGGAGACCTAATAGCAGCCTTCCAGTACCTGAAGGGGGACCTACAGGAGAGATGGGGAGGGACTCTTTGTCAGGGGGGGTAGTGAAAGGACAAGGGGTAACGAGTACAAGCTGAAAGAGGGTAGTTTTGACTAGACATTAGGAAGAAATTTTTCACTGTGAGGGTGGTGAGGCACTGTCCCAGGTTGCCCAGAGAAGCTGTGGATGCCCCATCCCTGGAGGTGTTCAGGGCCAGGCTGGACGAGGCTTTGGGCAACCTGGGCTAGTGGGAGGTGTCCCTGCCCATGGCAGGGGGGTTGGAACTAGGTGATCTCTAAGGTCCCTTCCAACCCAAACCATTCTGTGATTCTATAAAAAACAAACCACCCCCTCAGCCCACCCAAAAGCACCACACTTTTACAACAGGCTATAAAGAAAACAAGACACTAGCTTCAACCACTTCACGTTGTTAAAAACTACTGCAAGGTGCAGGGCAGGGTCTAAACAAACAAAACTATTATTGTATTTCTTCTTTAAAGCCACTATATGGATTGTTTCTTTAAAACTCTAACATGAATCCCTAGAGTAGCAGAAAAAACAATGTTGGAATCTCAATGGGAGCAGAGGGAGTGACTTTAAAAGGTAATAATGTGCCTTACTGGAATAAGCTGTTTGGTGTTACACCAAAATGACTCATTCCTTAGCAGTGGTGCAGATTTCAGCTTCCCATCCAATACAAAACAGAGCCTCCACGTATGAATATTTTGCCTTCAATTCCCAGTCTGCAAGGAAGAATGTCATTCTCAATGTGACTATGAAAAAAAAACCCTCGACATGCGCTGCATTACCCAGATTTGTTCTCTTCATGCACTCAAAGTTAAACAAACATTGCTGCATTTCTCTCCTGTTATCTCAAAGTCGCAGGAGTGAAATTTGGATTCTTCCCTGACTCCTCCATCAGCAATAGATGCGCAGCTTTTTATTGCACTCACCTAACAATGAGAAACTTCACTATTCCAAATAACGTGCAAACAAGTGAGGCACGAGCACCCAGTTTACCTGCCTGACAGTCTTTTTATTTTCCAAAATGAGTATATATTTATTTGTACCCAAGTTTTCTTATAAGAAAACTAGACAATGTAAAAATAGAAATACAAATTAAGATACAGTTTCCACCTCATGCATACTGCAAATAAGCATTTCAAATTGTAAAGAATCTAATTAAGTATTAAAAGATTGTTCCACTTCAACTTGCAGAAACTACTAACTCACATTTTCTGTTTAGTCTACTTTCTTTTGAACACCAGAAATACAGTCTGTTACAAAGAACTGTACAAGCTCATCATCTGTAAAAGGCAGAGTTTCTTCCTGGTGTAAAAATAAATCTGACAAATGAACGCACTTTTTAAAAAAATATGTCACTAAAGGATTTATCACTTTGCCTAATTTTTTTCACCACAACTAGCACAGGCTTCTCTTTCTCAAGATCCATTTCTATCTTCCTGTGTAATTAAAGTCTGGGGATTAGGCTGTGTTGTGGTTTTGTTTAAACACTAAAGTAGTTTCTTGTAGTAAGCAACATCAGCCTTGGGTGCAGACAAGAATTAATAAAACCTCAAATATTGCATTTTAATGGAAATCAAATGAGATTGGCCCCATCTTAGGTGGGACTTGCCAACATTACACACAGAATGCCCACTGGCTGAGCTGTCAAGTTAGTTAAGTTTCCTTCCTCTGTCCACGAGGGAAGGTCCTGCTTGATCACCTGGAGAAGCAGGAGAGCTCTGCCTGCCCAGGAAGGAACTTGCAGACATGCTTTCAGACTCCTCTCATCACCAGCTGAAACACTGATGAGTGTTTTACCTGTCATTATAGAAAACTGTTAACACATGTTTCATGCTGCTTATAAATACAGATCTACATATACAGACTAAATTAACCCAGTCTATAACAAGCCTCACTAATCCGCCAGCTACGAACAGGTTGACATTTAAAACTGTCAGGAAAAGACAATGCCTGAAAAGGATTTATCTGCAAAACCCCAAACCTTTTCAGTTGCTCAGGATCATAATAAAAGGCTATAAAAAGGAAACAAAGATTTGCGAAACCTTGACTCAACTGAAGTCGGTGGCAGAACTACAAAACCCTCAGAGAAGCCAGGATTCCCTTTCTGGTACTTAGGGCTGTACCCTGAGCTAGAGTCCATAAGAAGCTCCCAATCCTCTGCTCTCTCCCCTCCCTTCTCATGGGTTATTTTCCTGTTTCATAGTAGCATAAGCCACATGCCTACATTTCAACATATAAACAGCCTTACTGACTTCCAGGGGCTGTTCACCTGTTTAACGACAGCAGGTACACGTGTATTTTGCTCACTTGAGGACTGTTGTCCCTTCAAGGCACACGTCTCACCATGCATTCACACAGCGTCCCAGCAAGACCATGAAGAACCCCGCTACAAATCACACGCATACGAAACAGCAATGCGGTTTCCCTGCCCTGCAAAGATCCTCAGTGCAAGGGCTGCCTTTGGATGGTGTGTGCATGATACCCTGACCCAGGCCTCTACATGATACTACAATATAAATAATTTAAAAATCCAGGCTGAGCTAATTAGACTGCATCCTGGGGCCAGGACTTTCAATGCTGTTCCTCCCAGCAGTCAGAGCTAACCTTGTGTGATCCAAGAACATCTCTCTGACTTCTCATGTTCTGCCACATCTGGGGTTTCTCCACCCTCCACCTACCCTCCCCCCCATCTCTTACCACTTATACCAGAATTACTCCTGAAAAGCAGTTCTGTCCATACACAGATCCCACATAGAACCAGCTTACAGAAGCTTGATTTCCCAGTTAAACCCAAAGCACTGAAAGAAGGTTTCGCTATTGTTTTTCGAAGGACTCAGTTGAGGTCCTTAGCACTACTGTGCTGCATATAGCCTAGATTAATGTCTTTTCTACTTTTTCACTGATGAAGGAGTTGTCAAATAAACGTGCCCTTTAGCTAGCTGTCAGGGAAAAATAAAGCCTCCTGTGGTATTCAGGAAAAATAGCACAGAGCAGAAAGCGGGATTTTGTATCCCAAAGTGGATAAATCTATATTAGCTGAAAGCTGACTTCCATGTGAAATAAAAAAAAAAAGCAGTTCCCTACTGAAAACTTCAAATCTTTTGCAAACACATTGTTATTCAAAGAAGGTCCCACTATACAGCAGTACAAACCTTAACTTTTCTGCTCCCTCCAGATGCTTTACCTTTCCCGTAGCCTCTGCAAAGACACAGCACAGCCTCCAACAAAAAGCAGGAGATATTTTCATGCTGAGTAGACCCACTGAAGCTGCCACAAGAAACAAGGGGCTCTGTGCTTCCTTAGCCACTGAGAACAAAGCAGAAATGACAGCGTGGGCAGAGCCAGCCCCTCAGCAGCTGCACCAGTTTGGTTCCTCAGCAGATACAACGAGCCCCAGGTGCACACAGGACCAGGCACACCCAAGGTGTACCAGCCCCCAGTAACAACACACTCAGGATTGAGTTGTTCTACCTTAATATTTCATACTGAAGAGAAGCAGCATAACTTGTCTTCTGCTGCTCAATGAAGTTTAGGAGGAGCCAGAATGCAGAGCTTACAGAGGAGCTGGTCAAGGAAGAACGATGGCTT
Organism: Pterocles orientalis; assembly: GCA_011057875.1. NCBI lineage: Eukaryota > Metazoa > Chordata > Aves > Pterocliformes > Pteroclidae > Pterocles > Pterocles orientalis. The sequence continues at coordinate 439,608 of WKFP01015424.1, forward strand.
TTGGGAAAGGCAGCTAAGAGCACAGGGGAGCACTCCCCCATCAGCACCCCACTTCTTGAGGCCAGGGCTCCAACCACTGCAGAGCCATTTATTTGAAAATTTCCATATCTTGTACCGTCTTTGTACCTAAAATCTTCTCCCTCATCTTCCTCTTGTGGGACTTTGCTCCTGCTGATGCAGCCTGCCCCAGCCACACTAGAGATCCCTAACACTGCAGAAACAGACTGTTCCCCAGGCAAAGCAGAACTGCATGAGGAATTGGAGAACGAGTTACAGACCCTCTGTGGGCTGCCATCAGGAAGTACAGAGCCAGACATTTCACACTGGTTCTCATAATAAATACAATTAGCTGAATATTTTTTCACAACTGTGTCAATTCAAAAGAGTTTTGCTATTATTCAACTTGCACCCTCTAGCCCTAATTAAAAAGCAATCCAGGTAACCACAAATGAGGGAGCAACATTTTTTTGGTGGTGCATGTTCCCTGGTGAACATAATAATTAGCAGATGTTTTCACAATGGTAGTTATTTCTTTATCTATAGCACGACTTCATTGCTGGAGGATATTCAGAATCAATCTGTGCTTTTACCAGATGTCTGCAAAATAGGAGCTACTCCTTGATCCACTTGACTTCTCTACTGCCTCAGGATACTTTCAGCATACATTCAGTAAGATGCATTTGTATTGGTTCTATGGTTTTATGCTGATCATCATCCTGCTTGTTGTCATAAATAATAGGGTACTCTGTAAGAGATGTGATTCTGGGTAGCAGGACCAAGCAACTGGAAAAGATTCTCCCTAGAATAGGTTTTCAGATTTAAACAGAGATATTGGTTAGTCTGTATGTATTTGCAAGCCTATTTCTTTAGGCAAAGATTAGAAAAGCAAGGAGAATCACAAAGTCAATTTTTACGGTGAATATGCACTTAAAAAGGACGTTAAATTGTATCCTTGTCTGCGGCTCATGCATTTCTCCAGTGCCCTAGAACAAGCTCAACAAAACTGAAATCTGGATGAATTATTTTAGAACTTAAGGA
>WKFP01015424.1:449240-476253 GCA_011057875.1 Pterocles orientalis
AAAAGTCAGTACTGATGTGGGAGGACTGAGTACTCCAAAAAGATCTAATAAAGGATCAGCTCTATGTAGCAGGGGAGATCAGACTATAATAAGCAGCAGTGCAGAAAATTAGGGACAACTCAGAAAGTATTTCACAGAAGGTCAAGTATAAAAGAAACATGGTGTGTCTAAACCTAGTCAGTCCCTGAGCAGTACCTTCGCTTCCTTACAGCACATGTACTTGTTTACACTGAGCAGAAGGAATACACCATGGCAACTGCTGTATCTATGTTTTATACTCTTTTTTCACAGGCATTATTTAAAAAGTAGAAAATAACGCAGGACCATGTCCAAATCCAAATCTTCAGGACTTGTCAGCTTAAAAAAAAATAAACAAACCAAACAAACAAAAAAAACACCAACCCCCCAAAAAACAAACACCAACAAAGTTATAAAAACGGCCAAAAACCCACAAAAAACCTAAAACACCAAACATAACCTTTGCCACGTCTTGCTCCCTTTGTGCTACCCTGATGGTCAATTACCCAGAGGGGAAACTTTTATTAGCTCGAGAGAGATGGACTCTGGCTGTCCTGCAGGTGAGAGATGTTGCTGGGACCAAAGCAGTGCTAACCTGGACTTGGATGCAGAGCCAGGCACAAAGAATCTGGGATCCTCATCTCTATATTTCTCCCCAAACTCTATTTCATGACATATAACTATAGAGCAGAAAAATCTGGCAAATCGCCCTGCTTGTAATACGCTTTCCCTATATTGATGAGATCTATGTCACCGACCGCCTTCTCCCCTACAACACACATTTTCTTCATTGTTTCCATTCTGAGCCAAAACAGTTGAAGTCTGAGTGTGTTGCTTAGCAATACAGGAACAGAATAAGGTATGCTTAAAGTCTTCCTCCTCTGCTAGATGTCCTGTAGTGGCCATTACTAGAGAAAAATTGACTTTTCCATTATCTTCTTATTGTTTCCATAGCAGTTTCTCCCCTGTTCCCATGGCATTTGCTTTAGCTTCCCACCCCCCCCCACCCCGATATTCTCACATTAACCTTTTCTTAGGCACATCATGTACTCTCACCCCTCTCGTATATCTAATACATTTCTCAGCTGTAGGCTTTTTGTTGGGAATTTTCCACCTCATTCTCAGATGAACTAAATTCATTACAGATTTAAGCAAACAAATCCTGAATATTGCAGGACAATACCTGCAGGAAAAATAACCTCTGAGTAAAATACTTCCTTTATCTCTTTTAGCCAACGTTCAATTGACTTTGTGGTGAAAAACTGCCAAACAGAAAGAAAAATAAAAGGTGCATGAATCCCATTTTTGCAGTTCAGAAACCAAAAATCTTTCTGAGCAAATCCATGACTATTAATTTCAAAGGCGTACAAAAATGAAAGCTCTATTGTACTCTATTTTGGTGCCTGATATTCAAATAAGGTTCACAACAAAATTAACAGTACATGTAGGAGTCCCTTTGACTAATCTTTCCCATACAGCATCAGCTTCCTGAGATCTCTTTCTGAGGACAGGGGGTGAATCTTTCAGGCTGCTTTCTTGAGGAAAACCACGTTGGATGTTTCCTGAGATCTTGTCTTATTCTCTCCAAGAGAGGCGACAAGAACTTGTATGACTCCTGTTCTGAGGTTGGGTACCAAGCATAGGTACAGACACGAAGCTATACCCTAGCTGCAGGTAAATCACATAACGCATTAGTGTACCATGGCTCACTCCATCATCATAAAACAGACCGAGGAGTTTTGTTTGTGCATTCAGGCTGCAAGCCTTCTTAAGTTTCTGTTGTGGTGCTGATTAGATTTATGGTGTCAATAATCATGTTAGTGCAAATGGTTAAGGGACAGTTTCCTCAAGAAAGATCACTGCTCAGGAGGAATTATCCTGATCTAATTACAGTCCATGCTGCTGCTGCTGGACGTTCCCTTTGCTCTGCTGTCTGACCACTGTCGTCTTGTTTTAAAACGCACTGACTATGCTTTAGGCATTGCATGGGGTATTTGGAAATCAAGGCCCCTTTTATGAGTGTGACAGCCTATGGTCAGTCCAACGTGTGCTGCAGATCAACCACAGAGAACGTGGGCAGCGATCCCCTCGGGGAAAGTTGGGAGCTGTATCACCGGAGGACTCTAACAGCAGTCCTGTATCTTCCCTGTTGAAACTGGGTTCACCCCTGCGTTTCCTCCTGCGATACCTTTCCCTTTCCCAGCTCTTTGTCCTGCCTTGCCCTGCAATGAGCCGCAACCTGCTGGAAAACAAACACAGCCTACACAGAGCCTCCTTCCAAGCAGCGTGATTCTCCACAGAGGCAAAGTCCAGAGCAGGTCATGGGCCACACAGTCTGTACAACAAGGACTGGTTTCTGCTGTCCGTACGTGTACACAGGCACGGTGCATTATTTGCACAAAGCGGGTGCCAACAGAGTGTTCTGCAGCAAGTGCTAATGCCAGCTGAGGAGTGTGGAGCATCCTGGGGACAGAGCAGAGACTGCTCCAGCGGCACAGTGAATAATATCAGAGCAACCGGTAAAGAAATGCAGTCCTCTGCAACTACGGCCACACAGACAAGCTGAACAACACAGTGTGCTATAGCAAGATCCTTCTGTGCAAACTCCTGCAGCAGCTTTAATTGCAATTGCTTTAAATTTGTAAAGAGCCCAGAGGCTTGAGGTCCCACTCGTTAACATTTTGGCAAAATCTCCCAGTCCTGGGCTACTTCCAGAATGCACATCTCTGGCAGAATGAGGTTCTTAGCCTGCATTCACCTTGACTCTAACCAAGCAAATAATTATATAAGATTTATTGTTTTTTATTGCAGGCATGACATTTATATCTAAACATTTTGCAGCTTCAGATATGTTTTCATAAATGCATCAATCATCCAAAGATGATTTTTTTTCAAGGAGTTTTCAGGAAATTACAATGAGCACCAAAGATCACACTATTCAACAGAAATCATTTTAATATTAAAGTCTCATAAATTCTGCAATGAGTAGTGCTGCCTAGATTAAAATCAAAACCCAGACAAAAAAAATTTATTTACTTATTTATTTCAGAAGACATAATGTGGGGAGCTGCATCCTTCTGAAACCACTGGTTATCTGAGAACAAGCCTGTCTAGGCTTTGAGATCCTGCATCACACAAAGCTACAACACCCTGAAGCACAAGGGCTCAGCACACTTGAGCCATCTACCTAAAGAAACAGAACGAAAAGGCTGGGATCTCCTGCCTGCTCCACCTGTAATTCCACAAGCTACGCTGCCTGACTCCTAAGGGGCACGCTTATGAGCTGACAGACAGATCCCCATCTTTCCCTTTGACTTATTTTCAAAACCTCTCCTTTTTTCTTATTCCTTAAGATTCTTTTTGCTCCCTACAACTCTTCTAGTCGTTGCTGTTACAAATTTTACTTGCCAACTCTTGACTCGTATTTTTCTTCCATCCACGAAACAGCTTCTGTATCTCCAAATCAGCATTAAAATTGTACAGTCAATGGTTCTAAACAGGAAAGATCAGTCAACAGGGGAGACGGCTTCACCATCCGTAACACATGCCCTGGCACCAACGTCATTTATGCATCTGCTTAACCAAACAAGACAAGCTTCGACATAGAAGATGAAGAAGGATATGCTACAAGAGAAAAAGTACTTTAATTAAGCTCCGAAAAGCTTGCTGTATGATCACTTTTCTGTGAGGCCGATATTACCATCCCTGTTCGGTCAGAGGTGGCTGAGGGACAGCATTACCGCCTGCACAATTGCAACTGCAAGCTCTGGGAATATCAAGAGCAGGTAACAGTTGCCCAAAGGTCTAATGCTGCATTTTGCATCATTTTAGAACAACTTTTTTTTTTTTTTTTTTTTTTTTTCAGAAACACTGGGGCATCACCACAATACAAATGTAGGGGGAAATGCAGGCTTACAGCAAACTCAGGCTTCTGCTTCCTGGAATTTACCTTAGATCTCATTTTCTTTTTTTCACCCAAAGTTTTGTTGGGGTTTTTTGTTCCATTGTTTGTTTTTTTAAGGACCACAGAGACCATTTGAAGGTGAAATTAAAAGTTGGTGTAAAACTTCACCTACCCACAGGAAAAACTGAAGATTCAGATGCTTTCCCTATACGTAAAAAGGGAACTACTGCTGAAACATCACTAATATCACTAGATTCAGAATAAAATGTTAAGTGTCCCTATGGTATTTCAGAGGAATAAAAGGATAAAATGAACAGTTTGCAAGCTAATTCTCCATATGTAACAGAGTATTTGTCCAGATTTAGACTATGATCTTCAGGGAGGCTAAGGAGAGATGACTTCCAAAATCACATTGAAAAGCAATGAAAATTCACCTTTTAAGGGAATTCAGATTCAGATTCAATTTTTTGTTTCTATGTTTCATCCTTTTAGTACCTAATGTTCACAAAATTAGTGAAAATATCTAAAAAATTGTTAGTCAAACAAAATTCCAAAGGGGTATTCTAAAGAATTGTATTATCAGAAGTACTATCCCAGTGAAAGGGAAATATGAAAACAGTAGAGTCTGGACACGCCATGTGTAAAGTGAAGGGAGAATAAACTAGCTATTAGCATGTTACTCATTCTAAAACATTAGTTATAGCTACTGGAAGTTAAAGCAACTATGGGTGGTAAATAGGTTAAATACAGTATAACAGAACTTGAAAACATAAGAGGAAAAAAAGAATTCTAGATGAGGAGAAAAATCCATTAGTTTGAGACTTTTTTTTTCCAATCAATGTGAAAATTTGAGCAGATGTTTCTGGTTTGTATTTGATGGATAACATTGTGAATGAAAGGGAAAAACAAGGAATTTTCATGAAGACAGAAAGGAGCCAGCCCAAGCTACTGCTGTTTCCAGATTAACAAGTCCCGATATTGAGCAGAGAGCTGAAGATCTCTCTGAACCACAGAGGTCTACTTTTAGCATGTCTCAGAAGGGAGGAAAATTTTGAAGGGAGGTAGGACTGCCAGCTTAGTTTGTGTATTTGAAAGGGTAAAGGCAATGCAGAAAGGGCAGCAGTGACTAGAAATCTTACAGATTAACAGATGGTATAAACCTGATATTTACTGCCAGCTAACTGCCGTAAGTAAAATACATTTTAATACAGCACTTTACCATGCAATTCATGAGACAAGTGATGATGTTCAATCAAAAACAGAAGCACAGAGAAATGCTTTGGGACTATCACAGGCAATTGCCTCAAGATGATTTCCCAATAGTCTGCAGTGGCATAGAGGACTAATACCATCCCTGAATGTTTAAAAAGAAGACAATTGAAGAAGAACAAAGTATCACCTCTAAGCCCAACATCGGTGAAACTGCTATTAGGCTGCTGCTTCCAGTCTAATTGAAGCAAGATGTGAAAAAGTGATGAGCAGCTTAAAGGAAAGACACAAATGTAATTCACTAGGTGGGAAACATGCCTTACAATGCAGGGCTGAGGGCATTAAATATATCTAGCTCTCAAGAAAAGCTTCAGCTGTAGCTTGATCACTGTACGTACAGGTGAAAGAGCGCTGTGGTGGCAGCTTTTCAAAGTTGTTGACAAAGGAAAAACAAGACCAAACAGATGGGAGCTGAAGTCATACAAATTCAATCTGGAAGAAAAAATAACTTACCATCACAGAGGCTAATTAAACAGTTTTTCATTGAAGGTAATAGACTTCTCCCAGTGTAAGTCTTTAAAATGAAACACTCTCAAAAATACGTTCTTTAAACCATACGTGATTTGAAGTGCTGCACAAGACTCATCCTCAGGAGCCTGGAGGATTACATTGCCCCTGCACTGACTTAGTTTCTGCATATTACTCGCAGCTTTGCATGAGGATATCCTACCCATCTAAATATTATATCATAAGGCCAATGCAGACTCCTGTAAGGTTGAGGAATGATTTTTCTTCCTCCTCCTTATGGCCCCACAAGACATTGGTCAGATTCTGGATATTTTTTTTCTTTCCAAGTACTGAAATTTCAAAAATTGTCTACAGCTAGAGCAAAGACTGCACACGAGGTTACTCAGCACTCTAACACGGTGCTGAGAAGCACAAGTGTTTCTCTTCCATGATTAAAATGCCCATCAAATCTGAAGTCAGATTTTAACCCCAGGAGATAAAAATTTCACCCCATTATTTTACTTCAGCAACCGCTCTGGGGTATTTTGCCTATTCTGCAGTTTTGGCTCCTAGAATTATTTAGGCAAATTTCCTCTAATCAAGTCCTTACTAGTTAACAGAGTTTGTGTTCTGGGGACAACACAGTCTCTTCTAATTTCTTTTTTCAGTACACAAGCTGAAAAATAAAGTGTTCAAATTAACCAAGTCACCAAGGTCAATTCAAGCACACTTTGGGGAAATGTAAGGAAACATCGTATTAAAAAAAAAAAAAAAAAAAAAGGAAAAAAGATACATAGGTCCTTTCTGCTATGGAACTGCAAAATAAGGATGCCCATACACAGCACTGAAGGTTTATACACACATATAAACGGCATCTTTACAAATAATAGGAAAAAGACTAATCTTTTGACCCAGCACCTCTGTGAGCCTTACTGGAAATGCCACGAGAGTGAGCACTCCGTCAGCACCGCCACTGAAGTGCTCTAATTATGCACTTTCAGCATGTTACTGTGTTTTGACAAAATTTAAGTTGATGGCACCAAGGACATTTCTACCACTCAAAATAGTTACTAAAACAATCTTGTGTAACACAAACCACTGGGAAATACAGTCCATAAACTGGCTTCTCAAACAAGCTTAAAATTATCTTTTACCCTCTCGTTTCACCAGATGAAAAAAAGAAAGAAAAGATACAGCACAATAGGCTCCCGAGAGGTGTGCAGCATTTGACAACCTGGGCCAAAATCTGCTTTCATTGCATGGTTAAATAGGTCCAAATCTCGGATGACTCCCCAAAAGCCACTGCAATCTGAAAGGTTAACAACTGGAGATGTATTTTCTTAACTAAGCAGGAAAATAAAAGGAGAGAAACAAGAAATTTCAGAGATGGAAACTGCATACACTTTATATGTACTCAGTGAATCCTATTTCCAAAAAACACTTCAACTGCTACTCTCTACGTTTAAATATTCTGTGACTGGAGAAAGTCAATACCTTTCTGCTTATCTCATTCTTATTTATAACAGCACATTACATTTTAATTAGTCCAACTGTTCTATCGGATTTCCAGGCAAAATGTGCTAAAAGCCCATGTAAACACCACACATTTTATTAATGAACTGTGATCTACCATCACGGAAGAGAACATTTGATTTCTCCATTTGTGCCATGCTGATACCACACTACACTCAGGTTCTAGATTGTAGACTTATTTCCAGATTTTCTGCGCTCAGTCACCTTCCCTGGTTTTTAATAATAAATATCCTAAACCACCTGCAGACATCATTAGAAACTGATTTTTCCCCAACCACCGCTTCCTCCAACGACAGCCAATGCATCTAACTACAAATGGAAACCACGAAAAGTAAAGAGGGAGGGAAAGCAGAAAAAACATAAGCAAGTCAGAGGCATCAACATCTGCAATGAAAATGAATGAAGGAAAACTGTGTGCAAAATCTACTATACGATCTAAGCTGAAGTACAGAAATTAACAGAAACCTTTCAACCTACCTTGAGGTCAAGTGCTACCACACGAGTTCTAATCCGAGTTCAGGGCTCAACAAAATTCCCAGTTCAAACACACCCGTATTATATCTACCAATAGCATACAGTATTCATCTGTCAACGCCATACACACCGCTCATCGTTGAAGGTTGTGCTTCTGCATGGTTGGTATTTCTAATATGAAAATAAAAAAGGGTTGGAAACCAAATCATTTGCCATGGGGCAGGAATGTTAACTCCATAAGTTCTCACAGCAAAGGGGAAGCAAATATACCTTTCTAGTAAGAACATCAGTATCAGGCCGCAGCAAACTTGAGGGAAAATCCCACAACTAATGCTTTGATAGCTCCCAAATACCTGTCTAGACAATCCAGTCACGTATTTTGAAATAACCTACAGAATAACTTATTTACAAGCACATAACGTAGTGAGTTCATCCCTGTGTCTGCTGTGGAGTTGTGATACGGTAAAAAACTACGACTCTATTCCTGCGGGATAACCTGTTTCTTCATAACATGCTCTATTAGCATCAGCTTCCTTTTTAAAAGTCACTGCTCTTCTTTCCCACTGCTGAAATTCCAGATATCCAGGGTTGTATCTGTCTTTAGTGACCTACCTCGCAAATGTGTTACCAAGCTTAACTGGTTAATGTTTCTTCAGTGCTAGAGAAATTCTAAGCAGTAAAGACTGGTGTGAAAGTTGTAATTTGCTGGCTAATAGCAAATTTCTGCAAGAGTTGTTAACGTATGCGAAAGATATTCTGCTCTCTACTCCGAGATCTGTGGTTGTCACAGTGATTAAAACTCCATGTTTCCTAAACAATTAACTAACATAGTCTATTAAATCTCATTTTATTACTTTGAATGGATTGAGATGGTACAATAATCCGACTCGGAAGCAAGACAGAATTTACATATCTCTCTCAGAAAATGGATGAGACATAAAATGAACGACATGGCGGATAAAACCAAATCCTAGCGTGTTCTCAGTCTGTTTTGCATTTGATTTTCTCTGCTGTACTATAAACAAGTTTCAGCAGTGATAGACTCAGATTATGTAGAAACCAAAGAGGGAGAAAGCTCTCTAGGCTACCAAAACAATTCACTTTAAACAGAACGAACACATCACTCAATATGTTTTGACAAATTTAAATGTGCTATCAACTCAAACATTTGTTTTCTTTGACTAGTATTGCTGAAGACAGTACTGCATGTTGTGTGTCCCATGCTGCAACTTAAATTCAATTTTGCGATTTGGAAAGTTTTTTCCGTTAGTGTTTCAAATGGAATATACGACCTGCAATTCATTTATATTTCCTGCGTAATTAGTAGTTGGCAAGTAAAACAAATTAGGTGCTTGATAAACACACACAATTATATTTTCAAAGCAGTTGTATTTATGCTTGGAAGGAAGGACAGCTTTATGAATATGTAATCAAGGATGTAAAATTGGAAAGAAAACAAAATAGAGCATAGTTAATTTCGTGGTAGCGACAAATTAACACTATGCCAAGCCCCCTGCACATGCACTGCCCTGATAAACTTGTTATTGGCAAAGGTTCACTCTAAGAGGAGCTTGGTAATCCTTCCTCTGTGCTTGCTCTTCTTTATTACTCCTTTGAGAAAATATTGTTTATGAAATAAAGATCTGCACAAGCAAAGATAACAGAGTCTCCTTTTCCTGCCTAACCTGTTTAATCGCTAACAAGCTGGGAATATATAGCTCTTGCTTTCTTTTTCCTTTATATATTTGGCTACAGGTGTGTGCTGCACACCAGTGATTACCAAGCATTCATGAGCAGCTGTGCCTCCAAAGGAAAGATGAAACTGAACTGAAAGTTTGTTTGAAACGGAAGTAAAACCTGACAGATGGCAGCGTCCAGAAATAGCACCACTGAAAGTGAATTTTTTGTGAAGCTACTGTTCCAAAGCACTGGTGAGAACCAGGGGGAGGACGACTCAGCAACAAACTATAGAGGTAAAAGGCGGGGGGGGGGGAAGTAAAGGCAGTTTTTTCAGGAAGGAAAACCACACAGGGGATGAGAAGAAAAGAGGAAAATTAGCTTCAGATGTCAACACCTAAAAAAAAGAATAGAAACTTAAAGAAGGATCTATCAGCAAAAGGAGAGGATTGAGTATCTATGAGCTAAGGTTATTCCTACAGCAAAAGAAAAGCTAGGGGAAGTATATGGAAAAAAAGAAGCATTTAGAGAAAGAAGATGAAAACTGGCCAGCCATCAGGACCAAACAAAGAAGAATTTAACTCTTCAGATGCTTTTGATATATTGTGGAAAGTCAATTTCTCTGATATTTTGTGTAAAATCATCATGCTGAGACACATATACATCTAAGCTTTCAAAGAGTTATGGGGTTAAAGGCACGTGCCAAAAGGAACATTCAGTAGATTCATTTTAGATATTTGCAAGAGAAGTCTATGACCTTAATTTCTTTTTTTTTTTAACTAGCAAAAATTATCACTAATAGGAGAATGAGGAGAGGAGGAATCCTCGGTACAACATGAAACTTAGTTGAGTCACTCTCTGTGAATCACAGAGCACAATAGACTGCAATATCCAGGTGAAAACACATCTCCAGAAGTTAATTTCCTCTTGTGAGCAGGCTGCATGCACTCAGGGCTGGGCTCCGGGACTGAGGCTGCACATTCGGCTGCCACAAGCTGTGTGCCTGCTGCAGACGCTGGTGGCCAGCAGCTCTGCAGTGCTTGCGCCTCTGTGTAGCTTTCATCAAGGTGGAGGTTTTGGGGTTGCAATATCACTAGCAGAACCTGTGTTTCCCTTATGCAATCCTGTTTACAGCTGACTGTAACTTTGTGTAATTATTTGAGCTGAAATTTCCCAGAAATGGCCTAAAGCTGAGTTTGAGAGGAAATGTCACCTGAAGTCATCCAGCCTTTGGCCACTGCCCATTGAACTGTCACTATACCCTCCTTCCAGCAATAGTAATACCTCCAAACATCACAGCGGTAGCGTAAGAGCAATTCATCTTTATCATGGTTTTGCATCCAATGTATTTATGCGTAGCTCCACTCTGCAAGGTCTAAGTAACTCTCAATAAGAAGGTCTGAAAGTGTCTAAATCACTTTTCAAAATGGGACTTTGCCCAGGAAAGTCACAGGAATCTTCAGAACAAACACATGACCAACTCCAGTTTGATTGATGGGCATTAAATGAATGCTTTTGCTGCTTTCTAAATAAGGAGGCCAGAAGAAATTAGTTGCTCTCCATTCACTGTGCAACACACCCTGTGGAAAAATATAATGTGACAGAGCAATTAGAACCTGTAAACTAAGATCACACCTGGATGTAGGAATAACCTAAAATGTGAACGTTCCACTTTAGAAACATCTTTTTCATTTAATGTTGCAACTAGTGGCAGACCACTGAGTAGTCTGAATTTGGCAAAATCATTGGGCAGATTATTCTGATGACTTTAAGAGATCTCTAATCATGCTGCTGCTATTCTGCATCTCATTGTTTAGGGAAAGCTGACAACCTTGCCTTCCTGACAAAAATTGTTACAGACGATTCAGACAAGTTGCTCATGACAACCACGTTGGAAAAATCTTCTAATATGAGTCACTTTATGATGATTCATTTACTTTTTCATCATTTTAAAACAAACTTCCCTGGATGAAAAAGTTTAAAGACCTTGTTGAAGAGACAATCTGCAATTGCAAAGCTCTATTTTTTATTAGAGACAGAATTGCTGCTTTGCCAAAACAAAGCTCTTCTGAGCAATTTTCATCTATTTTCCAGTCTTGTAAACCAAAGCCCAACCTAAGTGCAATGTTAAAAACCGTGACATCAGATATTCTGCAGCATGGGCGGGTGATGCTGCAAAGTTCTGCAATGCTATCCAAAATCCCAAGCTTTCCCAAAACTCCAGTCATTGTATTGTATTCCCTCATCACATAAATGTCTGGTGCAATGAAGTGAAAAACTTGTGAAGTTTCTTATTTGCATCCACAGATTTTCTTTAAAAGTTAATTCTACACGTTCAAATAGCAACTGAGGTTTTCCTCAATATAGTACTTGTTTTGCTAAGGAACTGTAGGGTACCTGGTTTACAAAATTGGGAGCTATTGAGATCTATTGATTAGGGATTTCTATATTAGACTCGAGGTCGAAGATTTTTTTTAAATGTCCCCAGAAGACCAGAATTCTGACCAGTCCTTAACAGAGAGCTACAATGGAAGTTACACACATGTATACATATACAAAAAAAAAAAATAAAAAAATAAAAAAAAAAAACAACACACCGCACTATCTTAAAATATTTAACCAGTCACAGTGCCTGTGTGGAAAAGTCGGCAAACTTATAACCAAGGGAATCCCCTTAATACTGGGAAATCTCACTCATGTTTCAGTTCCCTGAGAGCCAACTTCTGATTCCCACATGAATAGTCATACACAGGTTAGCCGAATTCTGCAGAGACCAAAACCAAAAAAAAGGTTGCCTTTATTATTGCTATACTGATGGACTTCTGAGTCAATAGCATGGATTAACGCGCCCCTGCTAAATACAGAGAAGCTAAACAGACAGCCTTGGGTTGAGAGAGGCAATTAAACTACTCCTTACAGTCAATTAACAATAGGAGTGTGACAGGAACAGCAAAACCAAGGGAATACAAAGTCAAATTCGAAACTATGTCCTCACCAAATGCTGCTTTCCCAAAGGATACATGATTGCAAAGCAGCAGGAGATCTTACAAACTTGGCACGCTTTGCTCTGCAGCTAAATCTCCGGAGGGAACCGAGGACACTCTTCCAGCAACCCAGACTTTGCACATCACGTTCCTAGGCTAGAACTGTGGTGCCCAGATAGAAGAGCCTGAGACACATGAAGAGGCCAAAAGAAACTTCAGCTATGCAAAAAGCATTCAGAAAAATCTTTTTTTTTCTTTTATACGTTGTTATTTTAAAACAAATAAATAACCTGATGTTCTGCAACATGCAGATCTGTACAACCAGTCATTCCAAATAAATGATCGCACACACTAGAAAGCACAAGCTCTCTGTCTCCCATTATACATAAATTAGTGTTTTGTATTTATCCAGTAACGCAAGACTGAATAATGTATTATCATAAAGAACATGTTGGGAAGATGAGAAGCGCTGGAGTAATCTCTTTCCCCTGCAGTTCTAATGGTTTCACAGTATTTTCTGTGTCTTTTCTCAGAAATTTGGATTTCAACTCTTTTGTGATATTTTATTAAGAAAGCACAGAGTTCTTTCCACATTCCCACAAGGACTGAGCTCTGAGCTTAAGTAAAACTCTCCAAGTCTCTTTCTACTAAGAACAAAGTTACACTTCCACATTGTACCTATTTAGGAAGGAAACATACAGAAAACCTGCTACTTAGGAGTGATGTGAAAGAGCAGCACTAGCACACGGTTCTGGAGACCTTTCTCCACACTGCTCAGCTATCCCATAATAGCTATTAAAGGCAACTACTACTCTTATTTAAAAAATATTCTCACCTAGAGCTTGCTTTCTGCCTCCAGCAGCTTGTTTCCCCTCAAGCTTGTTAATAGAAAGTGCCATCTATGAATATATAATACTCGTGCTAACGGCCAGAAGCAAAAGGAAGAAGAGATGATGAAGGTATTTCATACATTCTCCCTGATGGTCAGAAAAAATGAGCAGTGGAAGAATACAGCACTGCCTAATAAATGGGAGAAGGTAGACACCTGTGAATACAATGAGACACACAGGTAACTTTATCTGGCCCACAGATATATATTTCTATAATATGCTAGCATTAATCAAAAGCAGAATTATATACCTCTTTACATTCACTTCTGATTTCATGTACACCAAAAGTATAGGCATTCTCGGTGTTCATGCAATGGCTCTCCAAATCTTTAACAAATTCAGCCACAGTCATCTGCCTGTCGAAACCAAAAAATTTACATCATAAGGTTTTTGTACCTCTTCTTTTATCCCTCCCTAACCCGTCAGCCTCCTGCCTCCTAGATGTAGCTGGTGTAATATCTATAGGCTCCAGCCGTAGGCTGTAAAGTAGCCATAAGTGTAGGTATTGTTCAAGAGCAGTAATGCACTTGCAGCTTAACGAAACCCTTTGCAACCTCTACCCCTTTATATTGTGACATGCATCTATTTATCAGTAAAGAGATACCTAAAAAAAAAACTACTTTCTTACATAAGTTAAAAGTATTTCAACTTTCTGTTTGCTTGGACATCCTTTATTGGCCAGATACTAAAAGTTTTAGGCAGAGCTTAAAAAGTGCAATGGGAATTAACTCTGTGTGCATTGATTGCTAATCTAAAAGACACCTGGTTTCACCCTGTATAATAATTCTAAAAGACAATTTCAAAATAGGATATTTTATTACCATGCCACTCTGTTCCTCACAATTTTATTATTTTAGCACCTTCAGAGGCACATCTGGGTTGCTGAACCACCAACCTGTAGCATTCTAGCAGTCACATTCACATTTGTTAAGATTTTTGTCAACACCTGAGGCTCACCTATTGTAGGGCACACACTGAAATCAGCACATGCAACTGAAACGCACTGCTAAGGTGCGTGACTGCAATCCAACGTGTGACAAGGCACGGCACCATTAAACTTCCTAAACTCCCAAATTTAACAGAATTTTTAATTTAATAAATCAGTATCTGTCACAGCATCTCCTGACCTGCTGCACTATCCCAATTACCCACAGCTACTCCACACCTGATGGTAGCATTCTTATCTGCTGCTAGCACAACACAATAGTACATTAATTCCACCCCTAGGCAATTAACCCCCCTTCTGAATCATATTTGCCAAACTGAAGTTTCTCAGGGATTAAAAAATATTTTATTCAAGGCTTCACAGGCTAAATGCTAACAGCCCTAATTCTCTTTTTTGTTTCGTTCCCCCAGGGAGGAATAAGAGAGTCAATTTAGCTGACTAGCCTTTGTTTTCAGAAGCTGACGGTATCAAAGAGGGCTGTAGATAGCGGATATAATCCTACAATATGGGATTTTTTGATGTTCAGCTCAAAGTGGATGCTTAAGTTATTAACGTACGTAATAGTTGCCCCCTTGAATTGAACTATGTAATTAATATAGAAATATGAACCCACTAAGTTAAAAGTTAAATAGCACTAGCGTAAAGTTTAATATTAAGGTTGCTTTCATTAAACACCAAGAAGAAAAAAAAACTATAGAGATCCTTTGATTCTCTTTAACTACTACTATTCTCTCAGTGTCTTGCAGTAGAATATCACTAACATATATGATCTGGTACACACAGTATTTTCCATTCCCTATTACACATTTTAATACATTTCAATTACTATGATAAGCGTCTGATTTATTTCACAGTAGCTTTATACATAGCAACACTGTCTGACAGATCAGAAGAAGATCTGGCAGAAATAACCTCAAACTGTGTGAATTATCTTGCAATATACAGACAAAGCCATGCTATACATTGAAATATCTCCAAATCCCATCTGAAACCACCCTGAAAATAGAAACTTATTACATTACAAACTGTTGTAATAAAATAAGTTCACTTGCCTAATTCATTTAAAAAAAATGCCTTATCCAACATCTTGAAATTAGTGCCTTAGAGAATTTGAAGACTTAATTGAGAGTCACGATGAAAATCTACTTGGACATCAAACTTTGCATATTCAATATTGGGAAAGGAAATAGATTCACAGGCGAAAGGTCATTTCTCATGAAAAATGCCCTGAACGAAGAAGGGATGCTTTTCCGAGCATCATTCGTTATTCTCTAAATTTGGGGTTGGCAGCACTAGCAGCCTAACTAGATTCACATCAGAATCTGAATTCATTGAGACCTCTTCACAGAAAACTAGCGAGAAGCCAATGGGATAGCGACCAGGATCGGATTCTGTGTATTAAATTGCAGGACACAATACTCAAAAATACATGAAAATACAAGACAACTGAGATGGGCATCCGCCTTATTCTAACCCCCTGGTCAGTACGGTGCCACAGGAGCATCTGCAAAACATCACGAATTCATCTGAGCATCTTAAAGGCACAACTCCCCAGAGGATAAAGGCTATCCCTGAAGCCTACTCTGGCAGAGTCAAAGACATTTTTATTCCATCAGCATTGTCGAGGATTTGTGAGTTTGTTTTTAACAGAAACCTTGAAAACTCAGATAATAAAAGGAACAAATCTAAAAATCTATCAGCTACATAAAATATCACACAACGCCTATATGTAAATCTAAACACAACCAAAGCCCAGTATCTAAAACACAATACGCAAGCAGTCAGAGGGTAACAGATCACAGCACTACAGCCGGAAGCTCCAGTGAGCCAGCTCTGGGAGGTGGGCAGGAGGACTGGAAGGTAACAGACAGACAGATTTACTTGGAAGAAGAACGGAGGAGGAAGGATCTGCCTCTAGTAAAGCAGTTTGATGAAACCAGTACACTACAGTCATAGCAGACTCTGCTGTGACAGCAGAGTAGCACTAACCGTAGCACAATGAGTTATGAGGCAAAGCTGGACAAGAAGAGTGATTGCAATTGCATCTTCCAGTGCTCTGGAGATGCTCATTTATTAAATTTCTTCTAAATATCTTGTACTAAAGTAACTGTAGAAAATTTAACACAGTAAATAAATGCATTCCAACTTTTAAATGGTGTCTACTAGATGTCAAATGAAATTACTTCGTTTAAATGCCCAAATGTTTAATTAGACCTGCCTTACTTCCATTTTTTAAGGTAGCATCTGCTAGTCTCCCTTGGCAGGCTTTGCCAGAGAGCAACACTGTGTCTGCTTCAGGGAACTCAGCAAAACCTATTTCCTTAATTTTACAGTAATATCTTGTGACATGGCAACACTACTCTGTACATGTGTGTGTAAACACTGGGCATGTATATACCTCCCCATGGATCCCCTTCTCACGGAATTAGTCCTTTACTAGAAATTAGCAATTATCTTCCTTGGTTATGGAGTGCTCATGTACTAAGGGAAACTAGGACTAAATCTACATACTATATACTTTCACAGTATAAGATAATTAAAACATCAGACACTTTCCTTTTGCTTAATCTATTGACTAATACTGTGAACGACAGAGAACTGTGAAAGCTCCTGAAGTGCTGTAGTTAATACATTTCATAATACTTTGTCTCACGCAATGAAGCAGTTTCCTAAGATTAAAAAGAAAGAGGTGATTGTTTTAATTAACCTGCTGCTACTAAAAATCTAAGGATATTAATTCCACATCTCTAAATGAGTGTAAGAATTTTTTTTTTCTTGTTAGCAGAAGAATTCTTCCTGATTTCCATTTTTAATATGTATTATTTGCCCACACAAGGGCAGTTACAATCTTCCAATATAAGCAGACAGCTTTTCACAAAAACTCAGAGTCTCACAAATAAAACTGATGCAGCAAAACAAACAGAAACATTTAGACTGTTGCTCTCCTTCAACTAAAATATAACGACAGCTGCAGCCACTGTGAAACAGAGAAAAGCAGAGGAAGAGAAAATACTCTATCTATCTTGATATGACCAGGGAATTGAGGGAAGTGGAAGATTGAAAAATATGTGATGCACTGTGCTCACGTGCTTACTTCGCAGAGCAGGTACGGAATCCATTTCAAAGTGAAAAATAGCCCTGTGGAATTAGTTTAATCTATTTATCCACATACCATCTCTAGAGCATTCAGAAGTGATTCTGCGCATTCTGAGTTATAGAAAACTCCCACAAATTTCAAAGAACATTTAGCACAGCAGAAGTCACTCCTTGAGAATGGTTAGGAAATTATTTTTAGAATGGCCCAGGAATTTCCACTAAGCAGGCTTTTAGAAGTCAAGTCCAGAATGAGTTGGCACGCTTGCACCTGTAAGCTTGCAAAACACCAGCCAACATCACTCAGCTGTAACCACGGCAATTAATCTTTCATTTTCAAGAACAGTAATTTAACAAAAAACTGCTTTGTGAAAGGGAATTAAAACAATATACAACTCGCCTCACTTTTTACCTTTCTACAAGGAGACCTTTAACCCACTATTAATAACTAAAGCTAATAGCTGTATACTATAAAACTATATAAGTTACTTATAGCTGTGCACTATAAGTAACTTCTAATTTCACCAATTCCCTAATGGCAGTTACTAGTGATGAATCTCAATGTGGTATAGCATACAAGAGCAAAATAGAAAGATTCGACATGTCAAAGCTAAGGGATGGCATCAACCAATTCAGTGAAAACCTGCAGCTCCAAAAGACACGTAAAACCAGGAGGCACTTCCCGCTGAAGTCGAAGGACCATGAAGAGACAGAGGTGTATATCAAACAGTCAATTCTTGACTTTCTAACCTATTGTTTTCCTGTCACTCTTTGCCTTCCTTCTCGAAGTCTATTATAAATGATGTATTTTTAGCTGGGTTCTTCAAGAAATGAGGCATACGTGGTTGTGTTGCCTGCCCATCTGTCAGTTTGCTATTTTCCCTCAAGCACATTTTGAACCTGTTGAACAATTTCAGCCAAATTGACAGAAGGCTAAAGGTCTCAGACATAAAAAATTCTGCATATTTCATCAAAAGCTATAGCTAAAAGAAGAGCATTTCTACATACATGTGGCTAGCCACCACGGACCCACTCAGACAAGCAAGGGACGTGCCAGGGAGGCTGCAGAGCTAGAGAGGAGATGGGAGAGCTCAGCTGACATGCCCATCCAGCAGAAGCTGTGCTTCCTCAGCAGTGCTTTGCATCAACCAATATAGTTTTACTAAATGGCATCTTCAGGCTTCAGCCAAAAATCAGGCAATATTCACAGAATGATATTTTGTTCTTTTGGTTTGCTCTTTTTTTTCTCCAAATCTCTTACAGTCCAAGACAAAAACAGAGCATGCTAGTGGTAGGAATGAAAAGAAGAAGAGAGATGGTGTAACTGTTTCATAACCACGTACTGTTCCATAACCACGAACACATACGATCATGATGGTCACAGGTCCAGAATTCCCAGACACCAGATTTTCCATCTAGCTCATGTCATATCTGGTTTAGATCCATAAACATTGGGGATTCCAAGTTATTCAATGGCACATAAAAATCTTATAACCCTCTCTAGTTATTGTATGCTGATTTTCCAGGTGGGAACATTGGAACTTCCATACTGAGCCTGACCAAATATTAGTTTAGTCTTAGTATAACTGTCTCCAGCTGTGACCAGGCAGGAAGGGGTATATAAGAAAAAGGAGTGATACTTCCACTGATGTATATACTTGTAGTTCCCAGGTATCAACAATTTAGGTTTTCCTGAGCCAAACGGTGGCAGTAATCAAGCAATCATGTTTAATTGCCACTGCTGTGTCTATTTTCTAGTAAACCATCTAATTCTTTTTTACACCTATTTACAGTTTTGTACTCAAAATCTTCCAGTAATAATTTTGCAACTGTGTATGTACAAAATGTACATTTTTTTCATTTGTTTAAATCTGACTAACAGCTTAAGGAACTTTCAGTTTTGTGAACAATAAATGTTTGTTATCTGCCTGCCATCTTCACATTATTTGTGATTACATACCTACCTACCTACTCTCAGTCATCTCCCTTTCTAGGTGGAAGAATCCCAGTCCATTTGGTATCTCCGCTCTGAGAAACCTTTTAGTGCTTTTGACCATCCACGTTACCCTTCTCCCTGCATTTCCAACACCGGGTACAATCCTCGCTGAGTGGACAGAGCCAGAGCTGCACATTCAACACATGGGGAAATGAGGAATATGTGCTGATGTAACAATGTTCCCAGCTTTGTTTTCATTTCCTTTACTAATAATGTTTCAAATTCTATTTTATTGATAAGAAATGGACAACTCCTTTAGAGAGAGATGTCCACGATGACTCCAAGGTTTCTTTCCTGAACAATAACAGAGGATTTAGAGTCCACTATTTTGTATCTGTACTTAGTTTATTTTTCCCACGTGCATTAATTTTTGAGACACTAAATTTTATATAATTTTTTCTTTCAGTCACTCTGTATTGTATTTGTTATTATTTCCATCTTTCTCCCACTCCCCCATTTTTTCTTAACATCTCCAACATATCTTTGAAATCTTTTCTGTATTTCAAATTCAAAAGCATATAACCTTATCTCTATATCCTTGTGACTTCCACCTTCAAGTTTTACCCGAGACAGTAAAATAGATTATAAAAGTGAAACTAGTTTGACACTACCAAGGAAAATGGTAATAAGACATATTTAAAGTCAAATTCACTGTGTTAATTTTCCTGTTTAACAATTCAGTAACACTGTCAGTGCTTTCATCTACATCTTTCTGCAGCTTCTGGTCAGGGAATTTGTGTAGCTCATAGTTATATACAGTGTCTATGTCTTTACATAAGAGATATTTTGAAAATATTTCCTGAAGTCTATTGCTCACTATCAGCACCAAGTGGAATCATCAAGATTATTTGTAATGTGATTAGGAAGTCTTAAATACTGTTTTGTGCAATGAAGATACACTATGACAATATTTGAGTGGATACAGTGAGTCATCCAGATTTTGATTTCATGCAAGCAGGACTGCATAACAAAGTGTGAGGCGGCAGTCTCATTGACAGTACAGTCACACACCGCCTCCCTCATTGAAAACACAGTCACATGCCATTATGCTACTTTTTATACAATATGATATCCACCTATTCTTAGCAAGCATCGTGTTGAATGCAAGAGGAATCAAGTATGGCATGACCGCCCCTTGTGCTATTTTAGAGTGAAAGCCAAAGTGTTTTCACAGACAGTATGTTTAGGCAGAAGGGTGTCACATCAGGATTCATAGGTTCTCCACTTAACCTAGGCTGCATGGTTACCTAACAACTGCAATAACTAGAGGTGTGAAGCTCAGTGGTGCACATCTTTACCAAAAAATAAATAGGAGAAAACCTATTTTTCAGCTTTTCATTGCAGCTGTTTTTAGTGTGTCAAGTTTTGCTTCTGTGTTTTTCAAGACAGTTAACCATACTAATATGGTTGAAAAAATTCTGCCAAGTTTCATTACGTCATAGAAAATAATTTAACTCAACACAAGGTATTTTAAAGGATGGGGAACATACTGTCATCACCAATAAAAAAAAGCAACACTATTTCTTGAAAGCAAATACTGATTGCCTGCTTTGCTGGAGTTCTGGCTGGCAATATTAAAAGGAATTTAGGGAAACAAAAAGACTTTTCTTTATTTCAATCCCAACAGTAATAAAAAGTAGGATACATCAGAATGTCTCTCTCTCCAGCACTTCAATAGGACATCCGCTACCTTTATCTCCAAGGAGCTTCAATCTCCAACCAAAGAAAAACAGATACAGATCTGGTACTCTGTTAGGATTACAGAAGTTGCATCTGTTTACCCAGATATCAATTTAAAAGAAATGATAGGGCTAGGAGGGACGCTTGAAAGTCATAAAGTCCATCTCCTTGCCTCAAAGCAGGTTCAAATGCCTCTATATCACTCCCGACAGATGTTTGTCTAGCATGTCCAGAGATGAATATAGCATTAACTCTCAAGGAAATTTATTTCAGTGCTGGCACTTAAAATGGTTGCACAGGAATGTTTCTGATCCAAAAAAAAAAAAAAGAAAAAAAAAGCAGAGAAAGCTGATAGGAGTAGAACACACAGTTTAGGATAACAATTTTCCCTGGAGGAAAAAGTTAGAACAGCTCTGTATACTCAACAAAGCACAGGACAAAAATCAACAAAAAGCAAGTAGAAAGCATCAAATGAAAGTTGTAACAAAGTCCTAAATTTGAGACTAAAAATAAGCAACCAGAATAAATATATACAGGCTGTTTACTAAAGAAGGTTGGGTGAAATTTGATAAATAAGTAAAGTATATCTACAAGGAACAGACTCACTACAGATTGCAATTCCAGTCCTCAATAACAAAAGGACAGCATTAAGCTTATTACTGATTTACCAGAAAGGTGACAATGACTGTGAAGAGTGTCTTTAAGGACAAAAAAATGCTACAATAATGGAAGATTTCAACCATACTCACATCAGCTGAGTAGATGTCAGTGTAGGCGACACTGAAACAAAACTCTTACATCACAAACATTTGCTTTTTGAAGAAACCTAATTCTTGACTTCATACTGAATGGTGCCTGTGACCTTCCTCAGGATGTTGCTGTCAGAGGTCCAGTGTTATGGAAGAGTCCCCTAACGTAGTCAGATATAATATCTCATCGGAGAAATGAAAAATCTTTTGCACCTGTGTTTACTTTCAAAAAGGGACCTATATAAGAAGCAGCAGCCAAAACTATATACTTTTGAAGGTCACAGATAGTATAATGACATCAGCTAAACCACACTACATATGAAAAAAAGCTTTAATAGCTCAAAAAGACCAGTATGGTTCAACAACAGAGGCTATCAGAAGCAAGAAGACATGGTTCAAACAGTGCAAATGTCTCCAAGAAAGAAAACAGGGAAGAACATTACGTCTAGTAAGTTATAAGCAAAAATGAAAAAGGAAAAAAAATTTTGTAATTTTTGTTGAGAAACAACTTGAAGACACTAAAAGTAACAGTAAATCCTTAAAATCATGTAGGCTATCCATCTTTCTGCAGGACCAAGTAACAATCGAGGTACAAAGGGAATGTTCAAGGAGCAAAATGCTGTAGAAGAAAAGCTAATAAATTACTGTACTTGGGATACGTGCAGCCACTTAGACTCAACAACCTTTGGGAATATATAAGAGGATTTATCTTAAACTGATGTGTTAGGAGAAGGGGGCATAAAAAAAATGGTAAAAGAAATAGTACCACGTTATGGGACACAGAGGAGCATCATAAATCTTAAATATAAAACTCCTGAATTGCTATACTGAGCACTTAAAATATAATTTGCATCAGATGAGGGGAAGATCATAAATATGAGCCAACAGGTGCCCAGTTTTCTACAATGAGTTTTTAGGGGATCTAGAGAATTACAGCAAGTAAACCTGCACCCAATCAAATGATAGAACAATGAGCAAAAGAAACAGCAGGCACAGGAACAAACTTGTTATAACAAAAAAGACACAACACAGTTCTCATACAGGTAAGGCATGCCACTCAAACTTTTTAGAGTTCTCTACAGGGCAAGGACAAGACAGTTAATATGTTGTACTTGAATTTCCTAAAGCTTTTCAGCTGGATTTCTTAGCCCAAGGTTCATAAAATGCCTTGGGAATGTCTTCTTATGGATTAATAAAAAATTAAAAGGAGAGGAAACTAAAGCAGGAATAAACTATAAGAGGCTTGTACTATTTAGTATTTTCATAAAAGACCTGGAAAAGGGGTAGCAGGGATAGCAACATTTGGTACTAGTGACAAATTATTCAGGGTAGTAAAAAGTCAAGCACTCTGCAAAACTTCTGTTGGAATTTCATGATACAGAATGATTAGACAATAAACTTACAGACAAAATTCAGTGTAAATAAATGTCAAGTAACACACGTGGAAAAGTAACCTTAGCTATACATATCCAGTGACTGAGTCTAAATTAGCTATTAACTTTCAGGAAAGCTATTTCAGAGTTTAACAAGTACCATGAAAACATCAGTTTAGTACTCAGAAGCACTTAAAAAGGCAAATAAAGTGTTAGAATTATTAGAAAGTAAGAGAGAACAACAGAGAAAACACCATCATGCCATTTTATAACTCCATAGTGAGCCTGCCGCTCAATGGGATATGATTTTCCCATCTTGGGAAGCACCAAAGACCAGAGAAGGTTCAGAGAACTGCAGCAATGGTGATCAAAACTCTTCAGGACAGAGAGACAACAGAGAGGAAATTCTGACATTTCAGGGTTCCCATAAAATGGAACTCCTAGGGCAGAGGAGAAACTCATTTCGGAAATGCCAGTGTGTCTTGATTCTGAAACACAATAAAGACTCTGACAGCTGACAATGACAGGTCATTATGCTACCTTCCTTAAGGTCTGAAAAAAAAAAAAAAATATTGGTGTGCGATATCGTTGGCCAGCCTTCCCAGGTCTACAAATGTGATGAGAGTCAACTTCACAGCTACTGATATTCTGTTCCTCAAATGTCTCTCTAAGGCAATTCAGAAGAAACTTTTAGTCATATAGACTCAAAGACAAATAAAACCATTCTGGTTTTTTAGTAAAGTTTACAGTACTAATGCGATTAATGAGGCACCTCAGTCTGGGTGGTAAAGACAGAATGGGTTCTAGAGGCTAGAGGCTGAGACTAGACAAAATCAGACCAGAAGCATTTTTCACGGTGAGATTAGATAAGTCTCGGAGCAGTTCACCAGAAGATATTTAATATCTTTATACGTCTGTTTCCTAGAAGACATGTTCTACTGCAAACAGAAATTAATACTGTAACCTGTGGTACACAGAAGGTCGGACTGGACAATCACAGTCTTCTTTTATAATCTGTGAAGCTGCAAATGTAAGTCCCAGAAATCATTTAATAACTTTAATTCACTGAAAATGAAATCTCCTGTAGAAGACAGGAATTCCTATGGCTAATACACCAGAACATAGCTCTGAAGACTTACAGTCTTTGCAAGATTGTTCTTATGTTTTTTAAAACACATTAGATTAAAGACCAGGGCCAGTAACTTAACAAGCAAGACAGCAAAGATAGAGAAAACTGTAAATTTCATTTTAAAAAGCTCATGATTAATATGTTGCAGTTGGGAATTTTCTCATCTTCCTTGCAAACATTTACTTCATTACTAATCCTTTGACCTAAACTAAAAATTAATATGTATTTCTACTTTTCATTTGGTATCACTGTCCTTTCTCAGTTACACTTAGAATTTTAATGAACCTCAGATTGGAACAGGAAATTCAGCTGAAACCATCAAGTTTGTCACGTTTTGATCAAAGCCATTATATATCTCGTGGTTTCTGACCAAAATCCCAAACAACCTTGGCTTCCTCAAATTGTCCTAAATTCCTTCTTTTACTGCTACCTTATTTTACTGAACTGAAATAAATCAGCCTCAAAAAGTTCACAGATTTCATGAAATTTTCACATGGCTTTAATATATATAGTGGCCAAAATTGAAGCCCAGACTAACACAGCACTTCGTCAGACTGATCCCAAACCCACAATATGGTGTGGCATCCGTTTGAAAACCTAATATTTCTAGTTGGTAAATAACTTACTGCAGCTGAGACTCCAGCCCATTTGAAGGCAATAGGAATGCTGCCATGGGCTTGGTTTGGACAAGAATTTTATCATTTCACTGGAAGTTTTCTATTTGTTAAAATAAAAAAGCATTTTACATTATTTATGGGGTTTTTGAATATATGTATTAAAAACATCCTATTAAACATTTCATAAATGCAAACTCAAAGGAATAGCTTTATCATGGGTATAGCAAACCATCCTTTATATATCATTTGCAGCCATATTACTCTAAATTTCAGAACCCATCAATTAGTAATTATTTCAACGTATTACAGTCATTGGAAGAACAGAGCAGCCCCAAAAGCAAGGTTGTGTTTCCTCTCACTTCATTTGATTCAATCAGGGGCTTTCCATTGAATTTGGTACAGCTGGGTCAGGGTCGGCTCATTCAATTATAGGTATATATAACATATTTGAGAATGCATACAGGCACACAGAGCATGAATAACCTGCCCCTTATTCATGGGAATGACAGCTCCTCTTCTCAAGTGAGCCAGACGCACGAAACAGACCTACACAGATCCCTTATTATCTCTCGATTTACAGAAATAATCTAAAATTTCATGGATTAATGATTATAGATCCATCAATGACAAACTGTGATTAGCCACCTCATTAATATTAATGCACCACCTATCTGGAATGCTTTAGTGTGAAACAGTCAAAACCTCATTTTTACTAACAAACTTTTTCCTCTCTTTAGTATTGTGGTAAATGTAATGACTCCATTGTTTTTCTTGCTGTTGATGGGCAAAATTTCACCAAGTGAATTTCACTCAGATATGCCCGCCACTCATATGGTGATAAACTCAGATAAATTTTTTCTCTAAAGAAAAAATAAAAAAGAATTTTATAAGAGTATAGACAAACATGCAAAGTAAACATGCCAGGATTACAGGAGATACACCATGACTTAAGATACGTCACGTACACATCTAAAAGTATTAGGCTCATGATGAGTAATTTAAAGATGCATCATCAGTGATGATTTCTTAAGCAATTGACGCAGATGGGTGTAGATGTGTGGCCATGAGGGTTGAGAGATTTCATTGAGCCCATGACACGTTCCTTGCTTATCTACAATTGCTGTATTTGAGTGAACTTTCTGCTGTGGTAGCAGTAATCCAGGCATATAATTACAACATCTTTGAGAAAACTCATCCGAGGAACAAATAAGCTTGCTTTTAAAAAAAAAATCTTCATATTGCCCTGACTCATAAATCTATGGTACACTTAATTAAATTCAATAAGCAATTTTAGAGAGAGATAAACAAATTAAAGAACCTCTACTAAATGCCAGAAAAAATTCCAAATAAACATAATCCATTTTGCATTTTAATTCCAATGTTGCTTTTCCTTGTCAGGGCTGATACCTGCCTTGTTCATCCTTTTTCTTCTTGAAAACAGTTCTCACACAATGATATTAAGGAAATGTACTACAAAATACCTTTTTTTTTTTTAAATTATGTAACCCACTCCACCCTTTGTGGACACAAAGAAGGCTGGAAAAGACAATCACAATTTTTTATTATGCCAAGGAGCTTTTCTTTAACGATTCTTCTCCTCTTTAACCCCTCTAGAGAACAGCAATTAGCATGCTGCTTGTCCAGATCCATCAACAATGGCACGTATAAAGCTGTAAATATGCCACGCACATGTTAGATTTATTATGGTATCTTCCTTCTAGTCTGACAGATTTATACATTGTCTTTTTTTCTTATAAAGGGAAGAACTGCTGTACAAAACAAAGAAAATAATTTGCAAACAGCAGTCCTCAGCTATGTGTAACAGTCCATCTGAATCTACCCAGATTCTCATACTACTCCCATCGCACTGAAACCTCTGTTTCCTACACTCATCCTCTCTCACCTTCTCTAGAGAAGACCGTTTCTTGCTGTTGGGTCTCACCCTATGTGTTCATAATTTTCCAGAATCCTATTTAACATATGATTGGGGAATAGAAAACAACTGTGATGGGTTGGCCCTTGGCTGGGGGCCAAACCACACACACCTGCTCACACAGTCCCTGCCCCCACCCAATAACAGGGGAGAGAATTAAAGAGGTAAATGGCAAAGAGGACTCGTGGGTTGAGATAAGGACAATTTAATAACTAAACTACAATAATATTAGAAATAATACTATATACAAAGATGCAATGTGATACACAGTGATATTACCCCTCCCCACCTGATGGCCAAA